>CAJHNH020000669.1:535000-577500 GCA_905116865.2 Candidula unifasciata
ATTATTCGCCAGTCTTCCATTTTTTGTGTGCGTCGAGCATTGACCAAATCTTCGAGTGACTTCAGCTAGAGCTTCGTCTCTCTCACCAGACTGTGGTGGTCGATTTGCTCCTTCGAAGTGTGCACGTGCTTCCATGAGGAGTTTGCCAGGTCTGTTCTATCACGCATCAGTACTGCACCAAGCTGCAGAACCAACCAGTCTGACAGCCTGTTTATTTCCCAATACACCGGCATACCCCAAGAAAGCGAACACGAGTAAGCCTGTACTCACCTTCTTCGTTGAACTTTCTGGGTCAAGTTCATCACTATGTGTGTGCGTATCATGTTTTCTAACCAGTGTAAAGCTGCAGTGATCTCCTCAACCTTCATTCTCAAGCTGGATGTTGTGTAGTATCATAGGTTAGGCTTTCCTGGAGCTGGCTGTGAGAAAACCCTGATTAAAGCACCCATTGTTGAACGGTCAATATCTCTTGCTTTCGGGTGGAGCAGGGAAGAGGGGTTTCATTATTTCGTCATATCGAGTTCGATTTAGCTGCATGTGATTTGGCTGCAGACCGCTTTGCTTTGATGCCGACAACGGTAGGAGCGTTGATGGTTCACAGTAATTTCAGACTACCGAGTACTAAAAGAGGCGAGTAGAAGCAAATCAAATTAATTGAGATAAGATGATAGACATTTTTTCAAGCAAAACAAGCTATTAACACATTGAGATTCCAACCTTTCTCCTCTATAAGATGACGGGCCAGTCTTCAACGTACTTCGCCTAACAGGCCAGTAACACTTAATATTGTAGCAGATTAAATTTTCCAAACGCAGGGTGCATTAAGTAAAGCTATGAGATTGTCAGTTCATACAATTAATTTGCTTCGTCAAGACGCGAAAAAAAAATTATTATAATTCTTTGTACCTTATGATTAAAATCGTAATCTTTGCTTCATTAACTTAAGAAAAATATTATCTCATCATTAATTTTCAGCAATTAATTTTTTTAAAGTTTCCCTCAAATTGGTTTTTATCGGAATTACTGGGACAAAATATCGTGAGAAAGTAGCCTTTTAAAAAACAAACATGTCATATTTAATTGGACTAAAATTGTCTTTGGTCACTACTTCGGTCGGTCGGTCGGTCGGTCTTTCGGCCGGTCGGTCTGTCGGTCGGTCGGTCTGTCGGTCGGTCGGTCGGTCTTTCGGTCGGTCGGTCTGTCGGTCGGTCGGTCTGTCGGTCGGTCGGTATTTCGGTCGGTCGGTATTTCGGTCGGTCGGTCGGTGAAGAAAATACTCTCATGTCGTTTTGTCTGTTTTTGTCTGTTTGTCTGTGAATATTGTGAAAGATTATACGTTTAGAGATGTAAAGTCTGTCAATCAATCAATCAATCAATCAATCAATCAATCAATCAATCAATGAATCTGTCGGTCGGTCGGTCATTCGGTAGGTCGGTCGGTCGGTGAATATAAAGAAAACATTCTCATGTCTTTTTGTCTGTTTTTGTCTTTTTGTCTGTCAATATATTGTGAAGGATTATATGTTTAGAGATGTAAAGTCAAACTTTTTATCAGAAGAGTTAGTTCAGAAGGTCTGAAAGTTTGTTAATCTTATATCCCATGTTTACAGCACTGAAAATACAGTCAGTCCGATCGTTCTCTAAGTTGACGGGAGGGAAAATATGCGTTCAACAACTCTGCTTGTATTTTGCTCTCTCGCACTCTCACTATCTGTAATCTAAAACGATGACAAATGTTAGTGCAGACTGAATGATATCTGTCTCTCCCCCAAAATAATAGTTTGTCTGGCACATAATTCTGTTACAGTATCTAGTTCCTTTAAAAAGTTGACGGGAGGGAAAATATGCGTTCAACAACTCTGCTTGTATTTTGCTCTCTCGCACTCTCACTATCTGTAATCTAAAACGTTGACAAATGTTAGTGCAGACTGAATGATATCTGTCTCTCCCCCAAAATAATAGTTTGTCTGGCACATAATTCTGTTACAGTATCTAGTTCCTTTAAAAATATGGAGTCTGGCAGATTGCATGAGATAAAACGACACAAAATAACAGTTCCCCCAACCCCTTTCCTTTTTTCTCAACCAATTTAAATACAGAAATAATAGCTCACTGTACTGAGAAATCCATAAAGTATGCACATAAATATCTGGTAAACGAATGCGTTAACAACGACCGAGTTTTTGTTTACACTGATTTAAAATATATAATGTTTCAATGTTAATTATAATTTGTTTAGTAGTCAAAAAAAATAAGACCGTTTTAAGTTCTATCATGAAAAGAAAATTAGGGGTTTCTAGGGCTATCATATTTACTGATTTTGTGTTTACAGTCATATAACATGTGTGCGCGCGCACGCACTTATACGTAGACACAGGATCATGGAGAAAGACTGCTAGGCATCAGCGACTGGGTCCCCCATTGGATCGCCTGTAGACTTCGTCGCCGGTCCGGATAGTTTTTTAGGTCTGTCTCCTTTGATGGCAACAACACTGCAAGTCCTTTTCATGGTTCTTGGTAACATGCAATGCTAAGTCATTTTATACGGTGCACATAACCTTGTAACAATTTTAACATAACTCTCTCATTCGGAGATGCAGGTTGAACCTGCAAATTGTTTAGTTTTCTACCTACCTAGATTGCTGGGAGTTTAATCTTATTATGAAAGAAGTATTTGATGGATATGTTCTTCTAAAAGTCCATGCCGTGTGGCGTTGGTAGTCATGTCTATCCACAACCTTCTGTCTCGTGTACTTTCAATCAACTCTGACACAGATGGTTTTCCATAGTCCAAGATGTGTGACGTTGGTAGTCATGTTTATCCACAACTTTCTGTCTCGTGTACTTTCAATCAACTCTGACACGAATGGTCTTCCGTAGTCCATGATGTGTGGCGTGGGTAGTCATGTCTATCCACAACCTTCTGTCTCGTGTACTTTCAGTAAACTCAAACACAGATGATCTTGCATAGTCTATGCCGTGTGGGTTAGTAGTCATGTCTATCCACAACCTTCTGTCTCGTGTACTTTCAGTAAACTCAAACACAGATGATCTTGCATAGTCTATGCCGTGTGGCGTTAGTAGTCATGTCTATCCACAACCTTCTGTCTCGTGTACTTTCAGTAAACTCAAACACAGATGATCTTGCATAGTCTATGTCGTGTGGCGTTGGTAGTTATGTCTATCCACAACCTTCTGTCTCGTGTACTTTCAGTAAACTCAAACACAGATGATCTTGCAAAGTCTATGTCGTGTGGCGTTGGTAGTTATGTCTATCCACAACCTTCTGTCTCGTGTACTTTCAGACCGAGAATCTTTCAGGTAGACCGTGATGAGAGCGACGTTCTGTAAAGAACCTGCTACTCGATGATATGGCTGCATCTAAACCCTTAAATTAGGACAGAATGAGTGCAGGAACTATGCAGGATTGGCGAGCGTTTCCCTATATATTCACAGATCATGATAAATACTTTATGTTGTGAGATGCCAGTCTTCGAACCCCTTGTAAATTATATGATTATCTGTCTTAATAACTGAATCAGAAATGCGACGCTAAATGATTCCATATTTGTATAGGATGTTTTAGTGAATTTGTTTGTGATCATTTGGCGAAAGCGCTCAATAAAAACACAGATGTACAGCATTTTGTTGTCTTCTTTCTCTTTTCTTTCGTCTTGTCTACATAATTTCTCCTTTCTCTCCTCTTTCCATTTTCTCTAACTTAATTCTCCCATGTGTAGTTTGTCACTTCGTTCGCTCCTTTAATCCCCCACCTCTTCGCTCTTTCTTTTCTCTCTCTCTCTCTCTCTCTCTCTCTCTCTCTCTCTCTCTCTCTTTCTCTCTCTCTCTCTCTCTCTGATAATTGCTTTCTTCATATTTTCTCTCTGTTCTCCCTCTCTTTATGCCTTCTTGTCTCTATTCAATCTTTTCCTTCACTTTTCTTTTTCTTGTTCCTCTTTTCGCGCTAAATTCTCTCTTTTCACCCCCCCCCTCCCCCGTCTCATTTCCTCCCACTCTTCTCAATTTTCTCTCTCTTATTAATTTCGTTACTCCCTCTCTGTATGTCCTTTTCTAGTTCTTCTCCTTCCGATCCCACTGCTGCTTTTTTTTTTCTTTTTTCTCCTTCCTTCCTCTTTTCTTTGGCATATCTGTCTCTCTTTTTTTAAAAATATTTTTACCTCGCTTACTTTCTCAGACGTCCCCCCCCCCCCCCACCCCCCACATCCTCTCTTTTTCCTCTTATTCTTTCTCTCTCTCTCTCACTGAACTCCTAGAATTTCCCTAAAACGGTGAAACAAACAACCAAATCAAATTGTCACTCACTCACTAGTTGGACACTGCTGTACCCAACCGTCGTGCATCTAAGAAGCTGTACACGTTTCTCTTTTCTGGGCGCACTCCTGTCAATTAGTGACTCTAAACACGAAGACTTCAAAGTGCGTGTGTTAACGTCCTGCTCTACTTCTTTCTGTTTATTGCCTTCTTTTGAATTTTGGTTGTGTCTTTGGTTCTTTATTAATAGCTTACCCAAGATGGCGTCACAGAACAGTCAAACATTTTAGAGGGTGGTAAGGCTGGGTTTTCCAGCTTTCTGATGCTTTTAATGACCCCAAAACATCTAGAACTGGCCCTAACCCAACCCACCTTCGTCCCACGAGAGAGTGCAGCCTAGGTCCCACGAATACATGCCGCCTATCTACCATCCCCTGAAATATTAGACTCTTCTGTAACCTGTGGATTTTCCCTGTTTGGATTAGGAAATTAACAAAGCACATTATCTTTCATTACGTGTGTCATTGGTAGTCCTGTCTTTCTACAATCTTCTGTCTCATGTAACTTTCACATCATTTCTGACTCAGATGATCTTCCATACCATGATGTCGAGCTGTCCATCATCTTCTATCTTGATCTCTCATTCTCTGCTTCTTTCCCCCTTCTAATTTTCTTACCGTCACAATGTTCTACAGTGTTTTCTTCCCATGGTATGACCACAGAATGTAGACTGTTTCCTTCTGTTGTGGGAATGAAGACTGTTTCCTTCTGATGTGGGTATGAAGACTGTTTCCTTCTGATGTGGGTATGAAGACTGTTTCCTTCTGATGTGGGTATGAAGACTGTTTCCTTCTGATGTGGGTATGAAGACTGTTTCCTTCTGATGTGGGTATGAAGACTGTTTCCTTCTGATGTGGGTATGAAGACTGTTTCCTTCTGATGTGGGATTGAAGACTGTTTCCTTCTGATGTGGGTATGAAGACTGTTTCCTTCTGATGTGGGTATGAAGACTGTTTCCTTCTGATGTGGGTATGAAGACTGTTTCCTTCTGATGTGGGTATGAAGACTGTTTCCTTCTGATGTGGGTATGAAGACTGTTTCCTTCTGATGTGGGTAATCAGTTCTCGTGTGGCAATTTTCGGAAGATTCGATTAGATTTGATTCGATGTTAGGAAAAGCTTTGACTACGCTTCTACCGAGGCTTTGGTAATAATTGTAGTCGGTTTTCCTTGCGTCTGTCTTTGACTCGATTCTTTCTTTGTGGCTTTTTGTGTGTCTTCTGATTGCGCCTGTCTGTCTGTGTGTCTGTCTGTGTGTCTGTCTGTGAGGGTCCTGGGCTTTGAGGTCTTCGGTCCTGTTAGGACAGACGTTCTCAGCTTTTCGCGACCCTTTAATACAGTTCCTCATTTTGTGGCCACCCCAAGCCATACAATGTTTTTCGTTGCTACTTCATAACTTCAATGAATATGTGTTTTTCGATTGTCTTTGCGGCCACGAAGAAAGGGTGGTTCTACCCCCCCCTCCCCCCTAAAGAAAAAAGGGTCGCCACCTATACGTTGTCGACCGCTGTGTTAGGGGTTGTTTCCTGAAGATCGTTTGAGTTTGAGTTTTAAGATCCCTTTTCACGCCTTTCGGCGCATCGGGCATGTGGGCAGAGCGTCCCACATTTTTTACAGACCGATCGGCACTCGAAATGAAAGATAATGTGCTTTATTAATTTCCTAACTTAAACAGGGGAAATCCACAGGTCACAGAAGAGTCTAATATTTCAGGGGATGGTAGATAGGCTGCATGTATTCGTGGGACCTAGGCTGCACTCTCTCGTGGGACGTAGGTGGGTTGGGTTAAGGCACTCAGCATTACGCCGGCCGTCTTTACTTCCCCAGGACAGCCATCCTGGTATCCATTTTAGGCTAGGTCGACCCGCAACGTCCCATACAACGATAAAAATCCACGCAGCCCGCAATGGATTTCGATCGCGGTACGTTGGATTACGAGTCGGACACGCAACGCCTTAGCCACGGACGCCGCTTCCTTAAGGTCGTGGAATGGGTTAATCCTTAAAAGTTTGTCTTTCTAGCCCCAATGGAGCATAGGCACCTCCACCAACTTACGCCAAGTGGTTCTATCAGTTTCTATAGCATGCAGATCTTCCATGTCCTCCCCATCTTTCTAACTTCTCTCTCTAGCTCCCACCTCCATGTTTTTTTTTTTTTAGTGTTCCTTTATTTCTATGTCCCTGTGGGTTCCAAAGCAATTCCATTCTAGTTATTTTGTTTTCAGGTTTTCTCAATGTGTGTCCTATCCAACGTCAGCGTCTTTTCTTCACCTCATGGTCCACTGTGACTTGTTTAGTTCCCGAAGCTTCACATAAGGTGATTCTATTATAACATTTAATTCCTTCTATTCTGCGCAGGCACTAGTTAATGAATGTTTGTAGTTTATTATAAATCCCTTAGTTATTTTCCGTGTTTCCGCTCCCTACAAAAGTACTGATTTGACATTAGAATTAAAAATATTCAGTTTAGCATTAGTTTTAATTTCATGTGACCTCCACACATTTCCTAGTGCCATGAAAGCTTTTTTTGCCATTTGTATTCGTATTTTAATATCTCTATCAGTTTCCCCATCTTTATCTACATTACTCCCTAAGTAGATGTACGACTTCACGTCTTGGAGTGAAATACCCTTAACTCTTTTCGGACGTTTAGCCAGTATACTGGCGCTTAAGTCTATCCCTTAAAGAATTAAAGCTAGTTTACTGGCTCATGAGACACTTTAATTTTGTTCCGTTTGTAGGGTAAACGAACTTTTATGAACAAGTTTTTTTAACAATTAGGATTAACAACAGGATGTACTTTCATTTGCGATGTTCATTGTGGTCGGTGCATTATTTTGTGATTTAAAAAAAAATTATTTAGATGGGATACAATTTTTACGTGATTTTTCTATTCTAAATGATAGGAAAAAACGTCTAGAACTGTCCATACTGCTCTATCGTGGGTGAATCCCTGCCAGATGGTGACAACAGTCTTGATATTATGATTGATATCTAAGGGACACATCTACTAGCTATAATTTAGTTTAGGATATGAAAATTTCACAAAATATTTCAATTAGATCAATGTTTCGATCAGCTGTTTTTCCGATTTTGGGTTGTTGTGAAAATTGACATGTCATACAAAAATGATTATAAAATCCAAAGTATTTAAATCAATTGTTTCAAATAAAGACTAGCTAATACATAATTGAACAGAGAAGGCATGTGTATTCTTAGAAATGGATAGCAGTGTTGTTGAACCAGTACAAAATAAGGTTAGCACACAATTTTTTATGTTTAAAATTGTCCTTTGTGTCTAACATCCTTAAATTTTGTGTGATTTTAATAATATTTTGATGTTATACTGACATTTAAGTAGTTTGCATTTATTCTGCACTCATTTATCTTTAATTTGATATATTATAAGTCCCGATACAGCCCATACATTTTCTTCAGGAAGGTTTTAGCTTTGTCGTGTTGCACTAATAAAATTCCGCTTAAAATTAATGATGTCCAAACCCCAGAAAAAACGCCGTCCTTAAAGAGTTAAGAGAAACCACATTACTATTTGCCCGATTTATTCTCAATATCTTTGTCTTTCTCTCGTGGATTTCCAGACATAGTTGTTGTTATCTCGCATCCAGTATATTTTTTTGTCTCTTCTTCTTTTTGGTTAGTTTTTTGTGGCTAGTGTTTTTTTTTTTACAGGAGGAGGTAGCAAACCTCAAGCCCAACCCTACTCTTAGTCGCCTCTTACGACATGCATGAAAGGGTACAGTGTCATTATTCTTTGCTTCTCGTAAGGGCCCCAGTAGCACAGCCAATTTTTTAAATCAGAGAATTGGGGCGAGGTGGGGGTCTTGGGGGGGGGTGGTGGGTTACTAAGCTCCTGCTCTAGAAAAGAGCTAAACAGACCCACTGACCACTCATAGACATTCTTCTGTAGAGCAGTTTGTTTCTAATTTAATTTTATTTCTAACACATTTTTATATTTATAGTGTCATTCGACATATACAAATAACACTAACACTAAATATAATATTATTGCATGCTTAAGCAATTTTAGCTCTCTTGATCGCCACGGTCCCTACAAAATTATAAGAGACTGCTTTTAATGACCCCAAAACATCTAGAACTGGCCCTAACCCAACCCACCTTCGTCCCACGAGAGAGTGCAGCCTAGGTCCCACGAATACATGCCGCCTATCTACCATCCCCTGAAATATTAGACTCTTCTGTAACCTGTGGATTTTCCCTGTTTGGATTAGGAAATTAACAAAGCACATTATCTTTCATTACGTGTGTCATTGATAGTCCTGTCTTTCTACAATCTTCTGTCTCGTGTACTTTCACATCATTTCTGACTCAGATGATCTTTCATGCCATGATGTCGAGCTGTCCATCATCTTCTATCTTGATCTCTCATTCTCTGCTTCTTTCCCCCTTCTAATTTTCTTACCGTCACAATGTTCTACAGTGTTTTCTTCCCATGGTATGACCACAGAATGTAGACTGTTTCCTTCTGATGTGGGTATGAAGACTGTTTCCTTCTGATGTGGGTATGAAGACTGTTTCCTTCTGATGTGGGTATGAAGACTGTTTCCTTCTGATGTGGGTAATCAGTTCTCGTGTGGTAATTTTCGGAAGATTCGATTAGATTTGATTTGATGTTAGGAAAAGCTTCGACTACGTTCAGCCCGATTCTAACGAGGCTTTGGTAATAATTGTAGTCGGTTTTCCTTGCATCTGTCTTGACTCGATTCTTTCTTTGTGGCTTTATTTTGTGTCTTCTGATGGCGTCTGTCTGTCTGTCTGTCTGTCTGTCTGTCTGTCTGTCTGTCTGTCTGTCTGTCTGTCTGTCTGTCTGTCTGTCTGTCTGTCTGTCTGTCTGTCTGTCTGTCTGTCTGTCTGTCTGTCTGTCTGTCTGTCTGTCTGTCTGTCTGTCTGTCTGTCTGTCTGTCTGTCTGTCTGTCTGTCTGTCTGTCTGTCTGTCTGTCTGTCTGTCTGTCTGTCTGTCTGTCTGTCTGTCTGTCTGTCTGTCTGTCTGTCTGTCTGTCTGTCTGTCTGTCTGTCTGTCTGTCTGTCTGTCTGTCTGTCTGTCTGTCTGTCTGTCTGTCTGTCTGTCTGTCTGTCTGTCTGTCTGTCTGTCTGTCTGTCTGTCTGTCTGTCTGTCTGTCTGTCTGTCTGTCTGTCTGTGAGGGTCCTGGGCTTTGAGGTCTTCGGTCCTGTTAGGACAGACGTTCTCAGCTTTTCGCGACCCTTTAATACAGTTCCTCATTTTGTGGCCACCCCAAGCCATATAATGTTTTTCGTTGCTACTTCATAACTTCAATGAATATGTGTTTTTCGATTGTCTTTGCGGCCACGACGAAAGGGTCGTTCTATCCCCCCCCCCCCCCCCAAAAAAAAAAAAGGGTCGCCACCTATACGTTGTCGACCGCTGTGTTAGGGGTTGTTTCCTGAAGATCGTTTGAGTTTGAGTTTTAAGATCCCTTTTCACGCCTTTCGGCGCATCGGGCATGTGGATCAATGTTTCGATCAGCTGTTTTTCCGATTTTGGGTTGTTGTGAAAATTGACATGTCATACAAAAATGATTATAAAATCCAAAGTATTTAAATCAATTGTTTCAAATAAAGACTAGCTAATACATAATTGAACAGAGAAGGCATGTGTATTCTTAGAAATGGATAGCAGTGTTGTTGAACCAGTACAAAATAAGGTTAGCACACAATTTTTTATGTTTAAAATTGTCCTTTGTGTCTAACATCCTTAAATTTTGTGTGATTTTAATAATATTTTGATGTTATACTGACATTTAAGTAGTTTGCATTTATTCTGCACTCATTTATCTTTAATTTGATATATTATAAGTCCCGATACAGCCCATACATTTTCTTCAGGAAGGTTTTAGCTTTGTCGTGTTGCACTAATAAAATTCCGCTTAAAATTAATGATGTCCAAACCCCAGAAAAACGCCGTCCTTAAAGAGTTAAGAGAAACCACATTACTATTTGCCCGATTTATTCTCAATATCTTTGTCTTTCTCTCGTGGATTTCCAGACATAGTTGTTGTTATCTCGCATCCAGTATATTTTTTTGTCTCTTCTTCTTTTTGGTTAGTTTTTGTGGCTAGTGTTTTTTTTACAGGAGGAGGTAGCAAACCTCAAGCCCAACCCTACTCTTAGTCGCCTCTTACGACATGCATGAAAGGGTACAGTGTCATTATTCTTTGCTTCTCGTAAGGGCCCCAGTAGCACAGCCAATTTTTTAAATCAGAGAATTGGGGCGAATTGGGGGTCTTGGGGGGGGGGGGTGGTGGGTTACTAAGCTCCTGCTCTAGAAAAGAGCTAAACAGACCCACTGACCACTCATAGACATTCTTCTGTAGAGCAGTTTGTTTCTAATTTAATTTTATTTCTAATACATTTTTATATTTATAGTGTCATTCGACATATACAAATAACACTAACACTAAATATAATATTATTGCATGCTTAAGCAATTTTAGCTCTCTTGATCGCCACGGTCCCTACAAAATTATAAGAGACTGCTTTTAATGACCCCAAAACATCTAGAACTGGCCCTAACCCAACCCACCTACGTCCCACGAGAGAGTGCAGCCTAGGTCCCACGAATACATGCCGCCTATCTACCATCCCCTGAAATATTAGACTCTTCTGTAACCTGTGGATTTTCCCTGTTTGGATTAGGAAATTAACAAAGCACATTATCTTTCATTACGTGTGTCATTGATAGTCCTGTCTTTCTACAATCTTCTGTCTCGTGTACTTTCACATCATTTCTGACTCAGATGATCTTTCATGCCATGATGTCGAGCTGTCCATCATCTTCTATCTTGATCTCTCATTCTCTGCTTCTTTCCCCCTTCTAATTTTCTTACCGTCACAATGTTCTACAGTGTTTTCTTCCCATGGTATGACCACAGAATGTAGACTGTTTCCTTCTGATGTGGGTATGAAGACTGTTTCCTTCTGATGTGGGTATGAAGACTGTTTCCTTCTGATGTGGGTATGAAGACTGTTTCCTTCTGATGTGGGTAATCAGTTCTCGTGTGGTAATTTTCGGAAGATTCGATTAGATTTGATTTGATGTTAGGAAAAGCTTCGACTACGTTCAGCCCGATTCTAACGAGGCTTTGGTAATAATTGTAGTCGGTTTTCCTTGCATCTGTCTTGACTCGATTCTTTCTTTGTGGCTTTATTTTGTGTCTTCTGATGGCGTCTGTCTGTCTGTCTGTCTGTCTGTCTGTCTGTCTGTCTGTCTGTCTGTCTGTCTGTCTGTCTGTCTGTCTGTCTGTCTGTCTGTCTGTCTGTCTGTCTGTCTGTCTGTCTGTCTGTCTGTCTGTCTGTCTGTCTGTCTGTCTGTCTGTCTGTCTGTCTGTCTGTCTGTCTGTCTGTCTGTCTGTCTGTCTGTCTGTCTGTCTGTCTGTCTGTCTGTGAGGGTCCTGGGCTTTGAGGTCTTCGGTCCTGTTAGGACAGACGTTCTCAACTTCTTGCGACCCTTTAATACAGTTCCTCATTTTGTGGCCACCCCAAGCCATATAATGTTTTTCGTTGCTACTTCATAACTTCAATGAATATGTGTTTTTCGATTGTCTTTGCGGCCACGACGAAAGGGTCGTTCTATTCCCCCCCCCCCCCCAAAAAAAAAGGGTCGCCACCTATACGTTGTCGACCGCTGTGTTAGGGGTTGTTTCCTGAAGATCGTTTGAGTTTGAGTTTTAAGATCCCTTTTCACGCCTTTCGGCGCATCGGGCATGTGGATCAATGTTTCGATCAGCTGTTTTTCCGATTTTGGGTTGTTGTGAAAATTGACATGTCATACAAAAATGATTATAAAATCCAAAGTATTTAAATCAATTGTTTCAAATAAAGACTAGCTAATACATAATTGAACAGAGAAGGCATGTGTATTCTTAGAATTGGATAGCAGTGTTGTTGAACCAGTAAAAAATAAGGTTAGCACACAATTTTTTATGTTTAAAATTGTCCTTTGTGTCTAACATGCTTAAATTTTGTGTGATTTTAATAATATTTTGATGTTATACTGACATTTAAGTAGTTTGCATTTATTCTGCACTCATGTATCTTTAATTTGATATATTATAAGTCCCGATACAGCCCATACTTTTTCTTCAGGAAGGTTTTAGCTTTGTCGTGTTGCACTAATAAAATTCCGCTTAAAATTAATGCTGTCCAAACCTCAGAAAAAACGCCGTCCTTAAAGAGTTAAGAGAAACCACATTGCTATTTGCCCGATTTATTCTCAATATCTTTGTCTTTCTCTCGTGGATTTTCAGACATAGTTGTTGTTATCTCGCATCCAGTATATTTTTTTGTCTCTTCTTCTTTTTGGTTAGTTTTTGTGGCTAGTGTTTTTTTACAGGTGGAGGTAGCAAACCTCAAGCCCAACCCTACTCTTAGTCGCCTCTTACGACATGCATGAAAGGGTACAGTGTCATTATTCTTTGCTTCTCGTAAGGGCCCCAGTAGCACAGCCAATTTTTTAAATCAGAGAATTGGGGCGAGGTGGGGGGGGGGGGGTGCGTTACTAAGCTCCTGCTCTAGAAAAGAGCTAAACAGACCCACTGACCACTCATAGACATTCTTCTGTAGAGCAGTTTGTTTCTAATTTTATTTTATTTCCAATACATTTTTATATTTATAGTGTCATTCGACATATACAAATAACACTAACACTAAATATAATATTATTGCATGCTTAAGCAATTTTAGCTCTCTTGATCGCCACGGTCCCTACAAAATTATAAGAGACTGGAGGCGTCTCTATTCCCCCCCCCCCCCCCCACCCCCTTTCCACTTGTCAATCTAAGTTTTCATTGTGTCATTTTCTCTGATCCTAGTTGTATTTCGAAATTTGACAAGTCACAATGGATGATAATTGAGCCCAGTTTTTCTCAGAGCGGGCGTTGAGACTGTCATATTAGTAATCAAAAGTTTAGAAGAATAGTATCGTAAAAAGATATCAAACTAAAAAAAAAAAAAAAAAAAGACAAATGAACGTTGCGGCCATAGAGCCTTCATCAACACATTGTATAAATATAAATACGGCACATAGAAAATACTGAAAATCACTTAACTGAAGCTTCGCTGAGAGAAATCACATATCTTTTTGGCCAATAGAATGTCTCTCTCTCCCCCTCACTCTCTCTCTCTCTCTCTCTCTCTCTCTCTCTCTCTCTCTCTCTCTCTCTCTCTCTCTCTCTCTCTCTCTCTCTACCTACCTATCTATCTTGCAAAAACAATAACCCTATTTGTGGAGTATTTTATTGCAAATGGTTTGCAGTGTGGAAATTTAATGTCTTGTTCTACTTCATAATGAAGAACAGGATATCTCGTAAATAACAAGATATCTGTTGAGTCTGTACTGTAGAACAGAGAAAAATCTATCAAGTACCATTTCCAGGTTAGAGGTCGTTGTTGTTTAAAAATTTTTTATCCGAAAAGAAATTTGGATGCAGTTGTTCTCAGACATCTACTATCCCTGTGTGAGTTCCGGTGCTCTAATGGGAGTGGGGTGGGGGAGGGGGGACAGACCCCCTAGGCCCCCCCCCCTTGTTGTAAACCCGACTAATTGACGGTGTTCACTACGAAGTTAAAGTGCAGCTAAGAGGCGAGGAACCAACAGCCTGCACGCAGATCAGCTAGATCTGCTCTGGTATAGTATATGGTACCATTGAAATAAGAACAACGGATCCATATCATGGCACATTGTAGTAATCTATAAGTGCTCCATTCTTCTTCCAAGCCTGAGTCCGAAGAAGCTAAGCACAGTGCACAAGCTCTGTAGCATCGGCGAGGATCCTAAAATACTTTGGGTAGATTTTTAACTCAAAATTTTGCCCTGTAAGCGCCGTTAGGCTTCTCTTTTTGATTTCCCAACAGTCAAGGGATTTTTTACTTGCGGAACAATGCACACGGGCGTCCTATCTCACTACTCAGAGACCAGGGGAAATTACTAGAAGTCCAAGTCCATGTGAAAAAATCCCATCCCTTACCGGGGATTGAACATCGAACCTTGCACTCGAGGAGGACTCCATGCCTCAAGACTACGCAGCCCTCTCCTTGTACCATTGAGTACCTCTTCACCCGGGCATCTCAGTGGCTAAGTCATCAAACGGCTTGCCTTGTGCCCTGAAGGTCGTGGATTCCTTTCACAGACGCGTAACTCAGATTCCGAGTGCAGTTTTTACAGAAATCCATAGGACTGCCGCTGTAGGAGCTACAGAGTTCGTGCTTTGTGCGACGGACATCACAGTTTGTTCAAAGTATCCAGAAGCCATGAGTTGTAAATCCTTTGTCTCGGTACTAGGGATATCGCAAACTTTCGGCCTTGATTCCATGATAGGTACCGTAAATCTGGGAGAAATGTGGCTTTTCTACCTACCCCCGGGAGTGAACCCGGACCACAAGGAGTTCGACACCCGGCCGCCGCGAAAGTCAGGTTTAACCAACTACGTTAGAGAGCCGGGCGACATCACAATATAAAATATTCTAGCAAGCATTGTTAAAGACACTTTCTAAACACGGTTGAAGGGGACGTTTTGGTCTCCTTACAAAAAATACGGTGCAGGGGGGTGGGGGGGGGAGGGGGGAATTGGGGGCTCATGGGCTTGAGCTTATGTATGCGATTGTAGGGGAGGGACTTTCGGAGCTCTGCCAGCCATCTTATGAAATCGTCAAAGTGTTAGGGTGGGAGTGGGGCCTTCAGAAGCCTAAGCTTTGTTCAAGTGATTAATGATAATGATGATGGTGAAGATGATGATGGTGATGATGGTGATGATGATGTTGATGATGATGATGTTGATGATGATGTTGATGATGATGATGTTGTTGATGATGATGATGTTGATGTTGATGATGTTGATGATGATGATGTTGATGATGCTGATGATGTTGATGATGATGACGTTGATGATGTTGATGATGTTCATGATGATGATGATGGTGGTGGTGGGGATGATGATGAGGTTGATGATGTTGATGATGTTCATGATGTTGTTGATGATGATGATGGTGGTGGTGGGGATGATGATGATGATGATGATGATGACGATGATGATGATGATGATGATGATGATGATGATGGTAATGATGATGGTGGTGATGATGATGTTGATGGTGGTGATGATGATGATGGTGATGATGATCACGATGATGATGAGGATGATGGTGGTGATGATGATGATGATAATGATGTTGATGATGGTGATGATGCTGATGTTGATGATGGTGATGATGAGGACGACGAGGATGATGATGATGATAATGATAATGACAAGCTGAATAATAAATTGTTTTATAAAAATGTTTGAATTATATGTAAAAACATTTTTTTTTTAAACCCACACACTTCAGAACGAGAACATATATACATGATTGGGATTAACAGCTTAGCCTCGTTTGAAATTGGGGCTCTGGGAGGGAGTTCTTTTTTTTTTGGGGGGGGGGGGGCGAGCCTACATTTGTTCGGGAGAAGAGGAGAAGGAGTTGAAGATACCTAAGCCACCAGGTTTTAGCGCCCCTGATTGTAAAACTGGGTTTAATAGCCGGGTTTCACAGCACTGCGGCTTCATCAGTTAGTGCTCCCACTCCTTTTTCTCGTTCGCAGTAATCATTCTCGTGAGTGCGCCGCCCGTGTTGTGTTGTTTACTGCTGCTGCCTGTGTAATGGTTGAAAGATTGATTCGTTTCCTTTCCTTTGAACGGAAATTCCGTGTTTTTGTCGTCTGAACGGAGTAGGATGTTTTGTTTCAAATTAAATTCTGTCCACTTTAAGGTTTTATCCGGTTTTCGTTAACTATCTTTGGTTCACTTATTATTAAATAAATAAATAAATAAATAAATAAATAAATAAATAAATAAATAAATAAATAAATAAATAAATAAATAAATAAATAAATAAATAAAAGGACATTGTACTTCCTTGTGTCCACCGAATGTAAAACGCCTGCTGCCGATTGCTCACCAACACAAAGACAAATGCAGCCGATTGCGCACCAACACATACAAATATGCAACCTCAAAACACACCACTAATCACTGGCATCAGAGAGCTAATAGACTTAAATGGTTAAGACATTCTGAAAGAATGTCAGATGACAGAGAAGTATAAACTATATACACTTGGAGATGAATGGTCGTAGACCAGGAGGCAGACCAAGAAGACGATGGAGAGATAATATCTAGATAGACCTCCAAAATCTTGGTGTCATCAACTGGAAAGAGGAGACCAACCAGAGATAAATGGAGGCGTGTGATATCTGCAGTAATAAACCATAGGGGCTCGAAATGTTGAAGAAAAAAAAACAAAAAAACAAACAGCACAAGAAGCTCACAAAACTCACACTTGCACGGCAAATGACAGGATACCACCCCCTGAAGTAGTCGACTGTCCCGTTAGCTGTTGATTTCCCCTGGATTTCCAGTGTTTGGGATAAAAAAAAGACGAAAGAACCAAGTTCTGATGTATGTTCGTCCTTTTCTTCATTTTGGCCATGTTCGAGACCTCGATTTTGCGTGCTCATGTGTTTTACAGACTTTGCGTTCTTGTATGCAAACTGTTGGTTCCTAGCTATCAGTTGGACGAACTTCGACTTTAAATGAATCTTTTGTCAGTTATTAGGCTTGACTGAGTTGGAAGTACAAGTAACCACAAATCCCCAACCCCATTTAGAAGGTCGAACACACCCTTAATAAGCTGGCTGGACGTGTCTTAGCCACTGAGCGAACAAATCTTCTGGAATACTGAAGGCACAGATTGGTCGTTGACAAAAGTTAGTTAGTTAGTCGACAGACTAACCTCTTTGCCCATCGAACAATTCAGTCACGTTTTCAGAAGGACAACATTGCACAAATGGAGACAATAAATCATAACAACTACTGGTACAACAAATTATTTAAGCCTTTCGCTTGGAGCAAATAAAATAGACCCTAATTATAACCGAAGCTGTTCTAAGCAGGGATAAACGGGGTAAAATATCTGGTGCGCCCCTTACAACTAACAACAACTCAGCAGAGGTGAATCAGAAAATTTAAGCGTGTGATATCTGTAGCAGTGATTCGTAAGGGCTTGGAAATTTCAAGACGAAGAAGAAACAAATGATGGTAGTTGTCATGGACACGACGTTTATTGATAATATTGTTAACTTCATTATCATCTTCATCACTATCCTCATTGTCATCATCAATTTTGATTGGACAGATATAGGAAGTTAACGTTAAATAAGGCAAATTTAACACTGTATATTTACTGTGGCATCTCTTATCAGTTATCATCTTAGTGTTTCTTCGGGGCGTCATGGCCTACTTTATCCTATTTTTTCCTATTCCAATACCTGTTTGGTGATTCTCTACTGGTTTCTTTCCAGGATTTGTCGAATGTAGCCCCATCTTCCCTGCCTTACAACTGTTGATATTTGTGTCTGCCCAGACATTTATCTTATTTCTTCACCACTTTTGATTTCATCCTAACAAAACATAATTCTTTTGCCAGGAAGCTGTAATTTCAGTAATTCATTATATGAGGCGTTAGCTGCTTAACGTAAAACTTTAAATTGTATATCATCTTGCCTGGCATAGTTCGCGTTATCTTGTCAGGTCCACACTACAATCATAACATTAAAAAGCGGATAAATGAATCAAGACGAAATCAAGTACATTAACAAGAAACTTCATGTTTCACTAGGCAGCTGCAAGGTAACGACCATGTCCTTTTGTCTGCATAATTCTGGACTAAACCGGTTAATAGCCGTTGCTTCCATGAACCGCAGTAACCTGCTGTTGGCTGAGGTATAAAGAATTCGAAATGCGACATCTTTGTTTAAACTGTGCCCAGAATTCAAAAGATGGTGCAGGGTGCTTCAATTTAATCATAATCACTGTAGTATACACCTCATGAGATCCAGCGAAACAAATAAATTGTGCAGTTTACTGTTTTGTGTCTTATTTGTTCAAACTCACAACAGGGATTTGACACAACCTTAAACTGTTGTAGGGGAAGAAGAATTGGAAAGGCGCCAAAAGAGCATTAATTTCGCCAACGTATGTCGGAATCGTTTACTAAAACAGGAGTATAAATAAAAATTAACTGAGGCATTAACTAGCTGCAAGAGATTACAGATGTTGCCTGCAATTTTTAATGCTGTAGAGCTGCCTGCGATGTTGTTACTGGAGAGGTAAGTCTGGTACAAATACAACGCCGTCCAAGGCAACTGACAGAACAGAAATATCATTACAATGGTAATCAACATTATCGTCACTTTGTTCTGCTCTCGTGTGGATCGTCTGTTTTGGCGGGGTTTTAGCTTGACCCTAAACGAAGGCGTGTTGGAGTTTGAGGAAGACCTTTCCGACATCTGAGTGACAGAATTGTTGTCCTGGACAACGTGCTGATGATTGTCCTTTTTGTTCTTCGTGTTAGCGTCTTGGCTTTTGCTTATGGTTGTAGAGACAAGGGCCAATTGCTGTCGTTTCCTGGCAGCAACGAAAAGGGCCCGGATGAGAACGCAGTTGAATATTGTTAAACAGATGAAAGGAATGAAGGTAAACACAAGGACGTACCACCATGAGTAGCCAATCTCGTAGCTAAAACTCCTTGCAAACTGCGTGGGGCTACAGCGAGGGCCCAAAACTGTGTTGACGACCTCGAGTTCAAATAAAGTCGGTATTGTGTTGATCAGCGCAAGAATCACTACCGAAAGCGAAGCAATTTCGGCTCGGGTTACCGTGCACCATACTTTTCCCTGCATGGGATGGCACACAGCAATATACCTCTCGACCGTAAACACAACAGTTACCCATACTCCCACATTTCCGGAATAATTACTCACAAATCTCCCGTATGGGTTGAACAAATAAGCGCTGTCGTGCAGTCCTCTTTTCCGACAGTCAAGAATGGACAGAGCGAAGTTGAAGACCAAGAAAACGCTATCCGCTAGTGACAGAACCAAGAGGTATACATTTGTCGACGTTCTCATTGATGGCTGGAATAGGACAATGATGTTGAGGAAGTTTCCTAGGAGGCCAATGGTCACAATAACCGGGGTTAGAACACCTTGGACTACAAATCGAGTGTTTTGTAAAGATTTCTCTATTGTAACCGGTTCTGGAATGTCTGTCGTGTATCCGAGTAAATCCTTGTAAATAAACGTTAAGTTACTAACATTCAGCACCTCGTTAATCTCTTGCACATAAAGGGCTGCCATAGTTCAGGGACTGCCGAGTAATGACGAGTCCTTATGCTAATCCAACTACGTGGAAGTAATGCCTAGCAAAGCAAGTCTATGTTGTCGTCTAGGTCTCAACACGAATGGAAACATCCAAACTGCAATGGCGATGATTTTGATATCATGATAAACGTCGTTCACAGAAAATACTGCACACATCGCCTTTCAAATAATGAAATAAAATATATCCTTTAATATTTAGAAACAAATGTCACATATGTTATGTATCTTCTTACTGTAATCCATGTCTGAAGCGTTGGTAATCTTTACGGTCCCCAACCTTCTGTCTCGTGAACAATTATGTGTAACTATATAATGTCCACTATTGTACTGCTCAGATTGTTTCTGGTAATACTTTCACTGACCCATAATCTTCAACATACACCAGACAAGCCCATAAACGCTCGGATCCCCTCTTCAGGATCTCCCTCAGCGCGTAGCGACTGATGACTCCGGTTCTACGTTGGTTTACTACTCTTCTTAGGCTACCAGTATAGTGTTCATGTCTGGCAACATCTCTACTGAAAATGATGTCGGATAAATGTTGTCATTTACCTTAGTTATTCATTAATTTATGAAAAAATTTTTTTGTGTGCAAGTACCTTCTCGGATACTTATTGTACTGAATTTATCTTGAGCAGTTCTAGGATGCAGTTAATGAACCCAGTTTGGACAGCGTTTCTATCAACTGATTGAGAATGTTTTCCTCTGAACACAGCTGAATAATGTCCGTCGTAAATTCATCTGAAGAATATTCACCGTCGTCACGTAAGAAATATTCATAATAAATGGTTGAAGAATGTCGTAATGAACACAACAGGGGGTATTTTCATAAATAACTGATGGAGAATGTTTCTGATAAACAGAGTTGAATCATTTTCGCAGTAAATTCATCTGAAGAATGTTCGTCATCGGCCTCTGTAAAATGCTCGTAATAAATGGTTGAAGAATGTTGTTTCGTCACACCGCTACAGGATTGTAGTCCAGTATAGTTTTCGATAAATGTATTATGCCTCTCGCGTGTAGTATCTGTTACTTAAATCCTGCCGGCTTGCTATGCCCGTCGTAACGTAGGATATTTGAACACACAAGTAATATCCAAAATGTCAGGCACATTGATCTCAACTCACCGTCTGTTGGCAACAGTTCATTCTGGGCGTCTCTAAGTCTACAATGAAATGTGTGCTGAATTTACAGTCTCTTTTCTGAATAAGTTAGGGGAGCTGTCCTTGAATTGACAAACAGATTAGACTGGCAAGAAATCAATACAAACGTATGTTCCTTAACTGGCCAGTAGTTAGTGAATGTAGTCGGAGCTGGCCAACTAGACAGTCTTTTGTGGTAGTTTCATTTTGGAAAGTTTTATTTTTGGCAACAATTTGTGGAAATCCGATTTTCTTGAAAGAAAAGCGATTTTTCAATAGCTAATATTTCCCTTACGGTTTTTACTTTTTCACTCGTTCTACTGGTTTGACTTAACCCGCCCCGACATGGGATCCATTTTGTTTTTAAAAATTAAAGCCTCATCCCGGCTGGATTTGTGGGTACGTCGTAACTGTTGCAGGGGTTTCTGGGACGTGATTCTGATCTGAATAGTGGTTGCACTTAGTGTCACTGGGTGTTAGAATCTCGTTGTGCGGTTCTAGTCGGGGTTAAACCTCACTCATTAACTATTTCACAGTTTATGTCGATGTATGGCAGGGGAGGTCCTGAGTCTGACAGTTTATGTTGATGTATGGCAATGAAAGTCCTGAGTCTGACAGTTTGTGTCGATGTATGGCAGGGGAGGTCCTGAGTCTGACAGTTTATGTTGATGTATGGCAGGGAAGGTCCTGAGTCTGACAGTTTATGTTGATGTATGGCAATGAAAGTCCTGAGTCTGACAGTTTATGTTGATGTATGGCAGTGAAAGTTTTGAGTCTGACAGTTTATGTTGATGTATGGCAATGAAAGTCCTGAGTCTGACAGTTTATGTTGATGTATGGCAATGAAAGTTTTGAGTCTGACAGTTTATGTTGATGTATGGCAATGAAAGTCCTGAGTCTGACAGTTTATGTTGATGTATGGCAATGAAAGTCCTGAGTCTGACAGTTTGTGTTGATGTATGGCAATGAAAGTCCAGAGTCTGACAGTTTATGTTGATGTATGGCAATGAAAGTCCTGAGTCTGACAGTTTGTGTTGATGTATGGCAATGAAAGTCCAGAGTCTGACAGTTTATGTTGATGTATGGCAATGAAAGTCCTGAGTATGACAGTTTGTGTTGATGTATGGCAGTGGAGGTCCTGAGTCTGACAGTTTATGTCGATGTATGGCAGGGGAGGTCCTGAGTCTGACAGTTTATGGCGATGTATGGCAGTGGAGGTCCTGAGCCTGACAGTTTGTGTTGATGTATGGCAATGGAAGTCCAGAGTCTGACAGTTTATGTTGATGTATGGCAATGAAAGTCCTGAGTCTGACAGTTTGTGTTGATGTATGGCAATGAAAGTCCAGAGTCTGACAGTTTATGTTGATGTATGGCAATGAAAGTCCTGAGTATGACAGTTTGTGTTGATGTATGGCAGTGGAGGTCCTGAGTCTGACAGTTTATGTCGATGTATGGCAGGGGAGGTCCTGAGTCTGACAGTTTATGGCGATGTATGGCAGTGGAGGTCCTGAGCCTGACAGTTTGTGTTGATGTATGGCAATGGAAGTACTGAGTCTGACAGTTTGTGTTGATGTATGGCAATGGAAGTACTGAGTCTGACAGTTTGTGTTGATGTATAGCAATGAAAGTCCTGAGTCTGACAGTTTATGTTGATGTATGGCAATGAAAGTCCTGAGTCTGACAGTTTATGTTGATGTATGGCAATGAAAGTCCTGAGTCTGACAGTTTATGTTGATGTATGGCAATGAAAGTCCTGAGTCTGACAGTTTATGTTGATGTATGGCAATGAAAGTCCTGAGTCTGACAGTTTATGTTGATGTATAGCAATGAAAGTCCTGAGTCTGACAGTTTATGTTGATATATGGCAGTGGAGGTCCTGAGCCTGACAGTTTGTGTTGATGTATGGCAATGAAAGTCCAGAGTCTGACAGTTTATGTTGATGTATGGCAATGAAAGTCCTGAGTCTGACAGTTTGTGTTGATGTATGGCAATGAAAGTCCTGAGCCTGACAGTTTATGTTGATGTATGGCAATGGAAGTACTGAGTCTGACAGTTTGTGTTGATGTATGGCAATGAAAGTCCTGAGTCTGACAGTTTGTGTTGATGTATGGCAATGAAAGTCCTGAGCCTGACAGTTTGTGTTGATGTATGGCAATGGAAGTACTGAGTCTGACAGTTTATGTTGATGTATGGCAATGGAAGTACTGAGTCTGACAGTTTGTGTTGATGTAAGGCAATGAAAGTCCTGAGTCTGACAGTTTATGTTGATGTATGGCAATGAAAGTCCTGAGTCTGACAGTTTATGGCGATGTATGTCAGTGGAAGTCCTGAGTTTGACAGTTTATGTTGATGTATGGCAATGAAAGTCCTGAGTCTGACAGTTTATGGCGATGTATGTCAGTGGAAGTCCTGAGTTTGACAGTTTGTGTTGATGTATGTCAGTTGAGGTCCTGAATCTGACAGTTTATGGTTCTGTCAACAGTGCAGACGCCACAAATGGCGTTGGTTTAGACAGAAAAACCACATGACTGCAAAAATACACGCCGCTCGCTGCTAGCGTTGTTTCTATTCTTTGTTATAGGGTTAAGTTCAATCCTCCAGTCTATTTTGATTTTGAGAGAGAATTGCGGCATCAGTTCCCTGTCCACACTGTTCAAAAACTTTCAGTGCTAGAATTGGCCTTATCAGCCACATGCGAACTCACAAAACTAAATCCAGTCACCACTGGATGAAAGAACTGGTCGTCATCACTCTGTGATGGACGAACGACGACAACAACAATGTTGATTTCGAGCTAAGCATGTTCGTAAGCATGGCACCAACAGATTTGTTGTACCTCGAATAACATTCAGTTTAATTGGTTGTTGTATATCCACATCAGGGTACTGAAAGGTAATCTTAGCACTAGGGCATTGTATGTTCAGTAGTTTACAAGTTCTTGGTGAACTGAACGACGCTCATACGGTTGTCAACAACTGCCCTTATATACCACTTTTGTGGTGTAGGCCGGGGGTGTCTTTGAGCCTGAGGATTTGTGGCCGCCTGGTTAGTGCTGTCACCACGACTGTTGTAAAAGCCAGCACCAATGTGGACCGCTTCTAAATCGTCTTCAGCTGTCTTTGAACCTTGCTATGACGAAGTGGGAAGCTGCGATCACAGCCAGAAAGGCACTGAAAGAGACTTAATCTGGGTTCATCTGGGAAAAGATTTGACTTCACAGGATTTAGGTCAAGCCGAGGTTAGCTTCGTCTCCCTTCTCGGCAACCAACGAGGAGACTCGATCCAGTGCCTGGAAGAAGGAAAACAAGAATATATAAATACATTAATTACCACTGTTTGACAAATTATTCCTAAATGTGTAATAAAAGTCGACGGTGTTATTTTAGGACAAGTACAGAAATTTAAGTATCAGAGCACATGGATAACATCAGATGGAAGATGCATAGTTGAGATGAGAAACAGAATAGGACAGGCAAAAACTGCATTTGATAAAATGAAGAATATCTTGTGCAAAATATCTTTGTCATTGAGAGTTAAAAAAAGAATTCTTGCTTGCTACATACATCCAGTTTTAACATATGGCAGTGAATCCTGGACAATCGGTAGGCAGGCCAAACAATTTCTTGAGGCCTCAGAGATGTGGTTTTACAGAAGAATGCTTAGAATACCTTGGACAGCCAAAAAGAGCAACCAAGAGGTCTTGAAAGAGGCGGGAACCCGTAGACAACTTATCACAGACATCAGAAGGAGACAGTCATCATTTTTCGGCCATGTTATGAGAAGAGGGAAAATAGAACATGTTGTGACAACTGGAAAGATCTGTGAAAGGAGGGATAGAGGAAGACAACGAGAGAAGATTCTTGACAGTCTTGTTGCATGGCATGGAGGTCTGTTGGCACACGAACTGATACATGCTGCAGGAGATCGCAGATTATGGAGAGGCATGATCGCCCACGCCAGTCAGCAAAGCACCTGATAATGATGATGACCACTGTTTGATAAGGAGCCGTCGTACTGTAGTTGCTAGACGCTTGTCTGCAAGTCTGTAATCTGTGGGCTTGGAGACCATTGGCTCAAACCAAGGTCACTTCAAGTGGACTGGCCAGTTCCAATTCCTTTCTGACTATTTCTATCATTGTGAGTATTCTCCCTTTGCTCCTGAGTAAGGGCGGCGTCCGAGGCTTAGGCGTTGCTTGCTCGACTCGTAATTCCAACATACCTCGATCGAAACCCACTGCTGGCTGAGTGGATTTTAATCATGGTATGGGGTGCGGAAGGTCGACCATGCCTAAAATGGGTACCAGGATGGATGTCCTAGGGAGGTAAAGACGGCCGGGGTTATGCTAACAACATTACCCACCTAGTGCTGCATGGTCTGTAAAAATATAGCTACTCTTCCAATATGCCCGATGCGCCTAAGGCGTAAAACCGAATCTTTACGAGGACTTTTCAATCTTGATCCTATACAGTAGCAGCGTGCCTCACGTTTCGTGTCTCGTTCAGACTTAATATTCCCAAGAATGCATTACGTAGCCGCTTACCTTCTTACTTCACTGGGGGGCAAAGCATCACCAACTGAAGCAGACATTGAGAAAATTCTTGGCGGTGTGGGCATTGAATCTGAAAATGAAAACATCAACAAGATCATCAGTGAACTCAAGGGAAAGAATCTTGAAGAACTGATTGCTGAAGGCTCTAGGAAGTTGACCTCAGTCCCATCAGGTGGTGGTGTAGCAGCTAGTGCTGCCCCGGCAGCTGGTGCTACAGCCCCAGCAGACAAAGCGGCAGCTCCTGCTCCTGCAGGCAAGAAAGAAGAGTCTAA
Source organism: Candidula unifasciata (assembly GCA_905116865.2). Taxonomy (NCBI): domain Eukaryota; kingdom Metazoa; phylum Mollusca; class Gastropoda; order Stylommatophora; family Geomitridae; genus Candidula; species Candidula unifasciata. Next base: position 560,548 of record CAJHNH020000669.1, read on the forward strand.
AGAATCTAAAGACGACGACATAGGTTTTGGACTGTTTGACTAAACAGTTACATCAGTAACAACTCGTTTACATTGAGAAATAAAGTGTACGAATGAAAAAAAAAAGTAAGAGGACAAAGTATGTAAAGGAATGTATCTAGTATCTTTATGTGAACTCTTGTTTAATTGATTTGTCCATTCACAGACTTACCAATTCTTTGTTGTAACATTGATTATAGGCAGAGCAGCGGTGTTCAATTCTTCATTGATTCATTCATTCACAAACTTAATAGTAATGTTATTTTTGCTTGACTGATTCATTCATAGACAAATCAGCTCTCAGTGTGAGACTGTTAAACTTATTTTTTTATAGATACTCTATGGTGAGTATCGGCCACTTTTTAAAGACATAATTATATTCAGCGTTTCTGTATAAGACACATTGTTGTGAGTAAACCACACTTTTTTTTTTCAAAAGAAAAAAATGCAATGGAAGTAACCATTTAAGATACAGCAATAACAATTTAACAAACGACAGTAACCCTTTAACATACGACAGTTACCCTTTAACATACGACAGTAACCCTTTAACATACGACAGTATCCCTTTAACATACGACAGTATCCCTTTAACATACGACAGTAACCCTTTAACATACGACAGTATCAGTTTAACAAACGACAGTATCCCTTTAACATACGACAGTAATCATTTAACATACGACAGCAACCCTTTAACATACGACAGTAACCCTTTAACATACGACAGTAACCCTTTAACATACGACAGTATCAGTTTAACAAACGACAGTATCCCTTTAACATACGACAGTAATCCTTTAACATACGACAGCAACACTTTAACATACGACAGTAATCCTTTAACATACGGCAGTATCCCTTTAACATACGACGGTAAACGTTTAACATACGACAGTATCCCTTTAACAAACGACAGTAATCCTTTAACATACGGCAGTAACCCTTTAACATACGACAGTTACCCGTTAACAAACGACAGTTACTCGTTAACAAACGACAGTATCCCTTTAACATACGACAGTTACCCTTTAACATACGACAGTGTCCCTTTAACATACGACAGTAACCCTTTAACATACGACAGTAACCCTTTAACATACGACAGTTACCCTTTAACATACGACAGTAACCCTTTAACATACGACAGTTACCCTTTAACAAAAACACTGATAAGAGCTATAAACAAAGAGACTTGGTTGAACAGATGGGCCATGGGAGACACTGGAAGAGAGGTTTATAGACATATGTCTGGCCCTGATCCTAATGACAGCATTAACCATCTAACAAGAAGGGACCAGGCCACCATCTTCAGACTTAGAACGCAACATACTCCACTCAATGGACACCTAAACAGAATACAGCCACAACACTCCCCAGAGTGCCAGCTATGTAACTACCCCTACGAAACTGTTGAACATCATCTCTTTGAGTGCCCAAAACTCAGTGAGACAAGAAGAACGCTACTCCCTCCGAGACCAGACAAGTGGAACACCTTGTACGGAGGAAAAGAACAGCTTGTGAAAACATGCAAATTCCACTACATGGCATTGGGCCAAAGGGCTAAAGCTCATGCTCCGCTGGATCGATAACAACAACAACAACAACCCTTTAACAAACGACAGTGTCCCTTTAACATACGACAGTGTCCCTTTAACATACGACAGTAACCCTTTAACATACGACAGTAACCCTTTAACATACGACAGTATCCCTTTAACATACGACAGTTACCCTTTAACAAACGACAGTATCCCTTTAACATACGACAGTAATCCTTTAACATACGACAGTTACCCTTTTACATACGACAGTTACCCTTTAACATACGACAGTATCCTTTTAACATACCACAGTTACCCTTAAACAAACGACATTGGTCCTTTACTATACGAAGGTAACCTTTTAATATACGGCAGTAACCCTTCAACATACGGCTAGTGTTTGTGTGGCATAAGGAACTAAAACTTTGCCACTGGCTGCACTAAGGCACACATCTCCAGCGACCTACATTTCAAATCTATCTGGTTCGCGGCAACCGCCTTGTGTCCTTCATTAACTGGACAATCTTTATTCCTGACAGGCCCCAGAAGTGATCTACTGTGTACACTTCTCCCCTATCTGGTACAATTGCTCTAGGAAATCAACCGGTCGCATACAAATGGGAGAGATTTAGACGATTTCTTCCAGTCGTTCTCAGCAAGATCGATGACACTTCTGTCCACGACAGTAAGGTGTGAGGTATATGTATATGTACAAGGTGGAAGGCCGGACTCGTACTTCACAAGATCCGAAGTCACATAAAGAAACGACACGTTTACCGCTTCAAATTACAATAGCCAATCTCAGAAAACTAAAATATATACGCCTTTCAACTATATGAATAATCGAAATACTGCATATTGTCCTCTAATTGTTTTTTTTTTTTAATCAAAAGAAATAATTAAGAATGTATTTGCAAAATCAATAAAAATTATATTATATTATCACATAAAAGGCTGTACGTTAGAACCCAAGACATTTGTTATCCCTGTTTTCTCACATGTTGATTATGTTATCAAAAACTTTTCTGCACAAGTTGATTTTAACACCCATGCTGGTTTGAGTTCTTGTGCTGTTTCTTATTTCGCATATACCTAAATTCGGTACTGCTGAGGCATTTAATTAAACAGCATTAAAAGTCTATGGTTAAAGACCAGCAAAGAGATCAAAATTAGAATGTTTAGAGCATGCATCTTCCCTGTGGCTACATACGGATGTGAGTCGTGGACTATCTCCCAGTCCTTAAGAACGAGAATACAGGCTTTTGAGCTGAAATGCTATAGACAGATTCTAAGAATTTCTTGGACAGAGAAGAGGAGAAATACTGACATCTTTGAAGATCTAAACATCAAGGAAGGCTGGCTAATAAACAGCATCCTGTCTCGAAAGCTGAAATATTTTGGTCATATCAAGCGCCACGACGGATTTGAAAAAATAATAGCATAGGGCATGGTACCAGGAAGGAGGGGCAGGGGCCAGCCCACATGAAGATGGGCACAGGATATAAGTGACTCCTTGAGTATGAAAGTACATGAGGCGGGAGAACTGACGAGAGACCGAGTTTCTTTCAGGCACACTGTGATGAGAGCGACTTTCTGCAAAGGACCGGCAACATGATGATGATGAAGGCATGTAGTGAAGATGGACATGAAGCCCATGGCAGACCTAGGACAGGATGGACAGAATGAACAAACGAACTAACAAACTTTTTTTTTTTCAAAAAGTCACAAACTGGGCACGCAGGCCCGTCTTACATTCGGCTTTTCCAAACACCAGACTTTCACACATCAGATATATTTTATAAATAAAGCGTGCTATGTTCGTATAAAATAGTTCCGATAGTATTTGAGAACCTATTCAACAGTAAATGGTCTATCTGATCAGAGTGGCAGGAACCACAACCTTGCATTTCCTTGCGATACCCAAAGCAGCATAAGAGAAAGTTTAGAAGTATAGTCTGTTCTGGAAGTTATGTGGAACGTTAGGAATTTGTAACCCAATGACCGTTAGGTGAAAGTTTTTCTTTTTTTTTGGGGGGGGGGGGGTTAATATCTGACCCCAGAGGACGTCACATGACAGTCCAACATTTCCGAGGGTGGTAAGACTGGGTTTCCCGGCTTTCTGATGCTTTTAACAACCCTTAAACGTCTAGAACTGGCCCTAACCCCAACCCACCTACGTCCCACGAGAGAGTGCAGCCTAGGTCCCACGAATGCATGCTACCTAGGTCCAACGAATGCATGCAGCTTATCTAACACCCGCTAAAATATTAGTCTGTCCTGTGACTTGTGGATTTCCCTTTTTTGGGGTAGAATATTTGTTAAGCACCGAAAGTTGTCCACGTTTGTCATGCAGCCTGTTTATCATGTCCTTGTATGTTTTCATTTGGCCTCATTTGCGGTACATGAAAAGACAAACACTAATTCAAAGCAAAACAATCAGCGTGTTTACAGTAAGTAAAGATCAATTTTCACGCCTTTAGGCGCATTAGGCGTATCGCAAGAGCACCCATATTTTTACAGGCCAATCGGCACTAGGTGTGGTAATATGGTCAGTATTACGCCGGCCGTCTTTACTTTTCCAGGACCATATCCTGGTACCCATTTTAGGCTGGGTCGACCTGCGATGCAGGCTGGAGTAGGTTTCGATCGCGGTACGTTGGAATTGAGAGTCCGACTCAAAACGCCTAAGCCACGAACGTCGCTTTTGCTTGCAGTAACCTGAGTGAACTGAGAAGGGGAAACTTTTTAGAACATCAAAACGTCATGGGCATTTCACTCTCGAGTGATCCTCTCCAGCGTATGTCTCCCCTCAGTTGCGGATGTTCAATTGAGTAGGGAGGGGCTGTGTGGTCTTGAGGCATGGTGTCCGCCTCGAGTGCTAGAGGTTCTGGGTTCAATCCTCGGTAAGGGCTGGGATTTTTTTCACGTGGTCTTGGACTTCCAGTAATTCTCCCTGATCTTTGGTTAGTGACATCAGACGCCCGTGTGCATTGTTGCGCACTTACAAAAATCCCATGGCTGTTGGAAGTCAAAAAAAAAAAAAAAGAGCCTAACGTAGCTGCCCGTACTAAAATGTGGATCTTCGCCGGTACTACAGAGCCTGTGCATTGTGCTGAGCTTCTTCGGACTCAGACTTGAGTTAGAAGAAGAACTGAGCACTTATGGGTTACTACCCGTGTGCTATGACGTTGATCCGTTGTTGAAACCTCAAACCTGAGCTATAAAATAATCAACACACATGGCTACACAAGTGAACTGATTCCTAAACAATACAATCCCCAAACGTTTGTCAATTACCGTGTATTTTTTTTAGGGGTACACAAATTATTAGTCAAACAAAGATCAAAGAAATTCGCCGCTTTAAGACAACAGCAGCATCTGCCCACTTGTAAATTATAGAATCAAAAGTGCAGCACAAATCCAAAGCCACATGGGCAAATTCGTGTTGATCGGAGCATTGACAAGAAAGGTTAAAGATTCCCGATTGGATTCCATCCATGATACTGCACAGGTTAGAAGGGAATGGAGAAAAGACAGCCGTGTGTGGCACATACCAGCGCAACAGAACCGTGACGGCATATATCAGCGCACACACAACCGTGAGGGCATATACAAGCGCAACAGAACCATGAGGGCATATACCAGAGCATCAGAACCATGATGGCATATACCAGAGCAACAGAACCATGAGGGCATATACCAGAGCAACAGAACCATGAGGGCATATACAAGCGCAGCAGAACCATGAGGGCATATACCAGCACAACAGAACCGTGAGGGCACATACTAGCGCAACAGAACCGTGAGGGCACATACTAGCGCAACAGAACCGTGAGGGCACATATTAGCGCAAGAGAACAGTGAGGGCACATACTAGCGCAACAGAACCGTGAGGGCACATACTAGCGCAACAGAACCATGAAGGCATATACCAGCGCAACAGAACCATGAAGGCATATACCAGCGCAACAGAACTATGAGGGCATATACCAGCGCAACAGAACCATGAGGGCATATACCAGCGCAACAGAACCACGAGGGCATATACCAGCGCAACAGAACCATGAGGGCATATACCAGCGCAACAGAACCATGAGGGCATATATGAGCGCAACAGAACCATGAGTTATTGACTTTAAGACGGGGGTCGACCTGTGAGCCAAATTTCATTCTCCTTCTTGGTACAGGTTCATACCTGAAAGTCGAAAGTTGATTGTTAAATGTTGAATATTGATTGTTGAATATTGAATGTCGAAAGTTGAATGTTAAATGTTGAATACTGAATGTTGAATGTCGAAAGCTGAATGTTAACTGTTGAATGTGGAACGTTGACTATTGAAATAAATACCGATATAACAGAATTCAGGACACTCCTGAAAACCTTCTCATGGGCAAGCAAGCATGAAGCACTGTCCTACTCTGGCTACTATGACATGTTCAAATCGACTGCATCGTGTATGCGTAAGTTTTCTTCTTTTTCTTTTTTTATCGATTTGGGTGTCAAGTCAGATAACGTCCTGCTTCATGTTCTTCTGGCTGCTTCAACCATAGTCACATCGTGTTGCTGTGGAGTTTCTCTTATGTTATCTTCCCATCTTGTTCTTTGTCTACCTCTTTCTCCACGTCCTTTTCTTTTCGTATATGCCTTGAGTGGTGTAGCATTAGAAGGCTTTTTCTCCAAGTGTAATTTAGATTTGGTTCTGAACCGACTTTATCTCGTTAATCATTTATGATTTTATTTCTTCTGGTCACTCCTACAGTATTTCTCAGACACCTCATTTTCATAGTTACTAATTGTTGCTTATGTTTTGTTGTGAGTGACCACGACTGGCACTGATAATGTAACGTGGGAATAAATATGCTTTGTATGAGATATTTCTTTGTGCTGACTGGGATTACCTTATGCTGTAAGAGGGGAGCTAGCTGGTCCAATACTTGACCTGCTTTACTGCATCGGATGTTATTTCGTCGTCCAATTTACCATCTTCAGTGAATACTGTATGTCACCATCTGTTAATTTGTTTTAGATTTCGTGTCGCCTGAGTTCGGTGCTACGTTGATAAAGACTTAGGTCGAACGTTCGATTGTAATTGTGTGCGTCTTTTCCATTTCCTCGGCTAGCTTTCTAGTGGCATTTTATGCAGTATTTGGCTATTCCCGCTCCTCACTTAGGCAAGAGACATTTCTTATTCTCCGGGAAAAACCCCAAAGCTTTCGCGAATAAAATGTCAAGATTCACAACTGTGACCTTAGCCAAATTTGTTTCGTTTTCTCCAAATGTAAGCTTTTAACAAACGGAGATATTTCATTACTGCAAAGTGGATCTAAGAAATGGCATCCATTTTGTGTGTGTTTATTTTCAATCAGTACGTGTTACATGGGTTTAAAAAATATTTTGAACTTATATCTTGAAATCATTTCCCGCAGGTTACTCCAAGCTTGTGCAGCCCTTTCGCGGGATATCTGTGGTTTGTCATGTTGGCTTGACATCCAGATTTAGATTTTGTCACCTCAATGTGGCGAGACTTCTAGATAGCCAAAGGGACACAAACAGAAGGAAAGAATGTAGGTTAAGTCGCCTGCCTGGCGAAACAGTGGCAAGGGTTTTATTTCCAGAAGTGGCCGGATTTTTGCCCATCTACCGACTAATGGCGCGCTGAAGTCAACCTAACCTTATAAAAATGGATATTAAACAAGTTTAAGAAATGTCTCGACATTTGTCTTGGAAGAAATTCAACAAGGAAGAGAACAAGACCTCCTACCTCAATAATGATAATTAAATAAAAGTAAAGGACTTTTTGTCCCGCTTCTGCATATGGTGCTAAACTCGTTTTTTCCCCCAGACCAATCGGGACAATGAGTGAAGATGTCAGTATCACACCGTCCACCTGCACTGCCCACTGTTTTTTCTGCTACTCGTTTTAAGTTGGGTCGGCCTGGGAGCCAAGGTAGGGCCCAGAAAGAGAGTGACTTCTTTTCTTATTCATAAATTGTCTCGATACCACCGAAAGCATTCACATCCTGTAATTTAGAACACGTGATATCGCCGGCCGGTGACAACAACTAGTAAAATGAGGCGTACTGTTGGCCGATCACTAAGCTTGACACCCCCGCAATATAGCACAAGCCGTGCGATACGCAGGTTATGAATGGGAAGGGAAGTCACTCTTTTTCTGGGTTCGAATACATGAGTTGTAATAAAATTATCTAGAAAACTCTTACTTTAATAAGGTCTACATATGTAATTATGAGTGTATGTTCTATTCTCGTGCATATTCCTACAACTTTATTAAACGATTCTAGTGGTAGTTTTTTTTAGTATAGCGACAGGACAAGCGGTACACATCTTAAAAAAAAAAAAAAAAAAAAAAGACTTCGACAGTGAAACTGGATGTATATTCACCCTAAGCTAATGTCGATTTCAAATTAAAAAAAAATTACTTCAGATGGATTCGAACTTAGGTCTTTCGGGTCGCCATGCCTAATTGCTGCTTAATACATTATCACAACGTCTAGTTTTAGAATGGAGGTGGAGGCAGTCGCTGCTGCCTTCTGCTGGTTTGAGAATCAACTGTACACACATGCTGTCACTGTAACTGACTCACAGAGCATGCTGAGAAAGGTGGAGACAGGCATGCTCCTTGAAGAGTGGCAAGCATCACTTCAGGGGGCCCGGGTAGTTAGCATCATTTGGATATTTTCTTTAGGTGATGCCGGTGTGAAGGGAAATGAACAGAGAAAAAGACTGGCCGGTTCTGCGCCACTAGGTAGTGAACTGATGTATGACAAGCTAAATGATGTGAGGGCCCTCTGGGAGCGAGTGAACTGTGACGAGGCACAGATAGATTATTACGGTCTGAGAAGAATGGCACTGCAAGGAGTTACAAGGGGATCTGGCTGACGCTCGACGCTCAGGGGAAAGGCGAGACGGATATACAATCAGACAGTTACTGGTACCATAGGAGTTTTAACTCTTCGTTTGCTGCTGGAGATGGGGACAGAGCGCGTAAGGGGATGTCCGGAGTGCTGTGATGTCGATTCTTAATTCAACATTCAACATTGGACTAATCAGCCACCTTCGTACTCATAATCATTGATCATTTTTACTTTGGATGAAAGTGGTCTTCATCGCTCGCCGCGTTAGCGCAGTCGATAGAAGGCTCGCTTTCAAATCCAGCTGCGACTCACTGCAGCCACGGTCGGTGTTCGAAACCGGGCTGTTCCTAGGGTTCACCCAGCCTCTAGGAAATGGGTACCAGAGTGACACTCTGGGATAAATGGAGGAACGCCGTTGTAGCTACGGAGTTGCGTGTGGATGGTGTCACAGGCGGACAGTTTTTTATCAGCTGTCTGTACTGGTGACAGAGCACTTATGGTTTATAACCGTGTGCAATGACGCTGGTTCACTTCTCCCGACTTTACCTTTACCTTTTACTTGTAATGGACGAACAACATTACTGTATCATGATAAAAATGGTCACTTGGTATATAAAGTAGTAGGAGGAATATTGAGAGAAATAGTTGTTTATAACGTGAGTCACCGCCATGTTAATATCAGGAATCCTTTATGGTGTTTCATATCTTGGTCGTTCACCACTTGTAGAGGGTTTGCAGTCACAATTTTTTTGTAAATAATTTTTTTTTTTTTTTGGAGAGCCAGCGTTTCAAAATGTTTACGACTAATTTTATTCTTCTAAAAGTTTCGATAATGTTATTGTTTTATACATTACCACAACTGTTGGTTAGGTTTTATCAGGGTCACACTTTTCAACCACTTCTTGAGTTTTCGACCAAATGGTCAAAAGATGTTGGATTTCAGCATTGCCAATCGGTACAAAGTCCACCTTTTCCTCCCCAGATGAAATTCCTTCTCCAGTTTCTTCCATCTGCTGTTGGTAAAGATGCCGAAGCTGTTGCGTTGCCACATGCCAGATTTTTTTGTTTCCGAGGCCACGTCCAAATTCTGAATCAAAATTTCCTTGAAAATTTCGTTTGGAATTAAAGTTGTTTCAATTCTGAAGTGTTCTAATTACGATGTACCACTCTATGAGATACGTAAACACACACACACACACACACACACACACACACACACACACACACACACACACACACACACACACACACATATATATATATATATATATATATATATATATATATATATATATATAAAATCTTCTTTTTCTTTTCTTCCACCTTGTACCTCATCGAAGTGTGGAAGGGGGGATGGGGGAGATGTAATGTTCATTGATGAGCTCTGTCAATAAGACTGATGTTCATTTCTGTAAGGCTGTTCTTAATGCCATCATTCCATATTTTCGGAGTTCTTCCACTCGCTCTTTACCCGTTGTAACGTTTTAGTGTGGCTCGCTGTGGCAGATAGTACCAAGGCATTCTTGTTAGGTGCCCAAACCACTTCATTTGTTGTTCTTTGATGACCTGTAAGACTGGCTTTATTCCTAGCATTCGTCTGATTTCGTGATTTCGTATTCTATCTTTCCGTGAAACTCCTGCAGCTCTTCTATGACATTTCATCTCTGTTGTCACAATTTTACGTTTTTTGGAAGATGTAAATGTCCACGTTTGGCATTGATAGCATAGTGTTGGCCCAAAAAAATAGTTTGGAAAATATATATAATACGAAAAGTAAGAGAAATATCCCGTTCAAAACACTTAACTATAAAAATACATAAAAATAAATGAATCATTAAACACACAGAAGCCAACTTCATGTGAAATGGCCCCTAAAAGCTTTCAATTTTCTTTGGGTTAAAAATGGCAGGCAAGTGAACAATTTGGAACTTTCTCACATGCCAAGCTGTGTTTAGTTTCCATTTCTGAAAGTTTACCACCTGCCTATTGGCTTTCTGATGACAGTTCGTTCTGTAATCAACAACGTCTTTGCTTTTTCCTGCAATCAGTCAGAAAATTGAACAGCGGATGAATTTATTGGTGGCCTTTCTGTTTTAGTGTTGGTTAATTTTTTTTCCGACTTTTAGTATTTATGATTGCTTTGTTTATTTTTGAAAAGGCGCTAAACCTGGGAACGGTTAGGTTCACGTAAATCTCGCTAAACAAAGTAGGTCACTTTTCCTTCACAAGTTTGTTGGGCTGGCCGACTTTCCTGAAGGTTACAGGTGTGTCCCGCTCTTTTGTTTTCTTTCATGGTGTCTTGCATTTACGGTTTCATTCCAAGAAAGAGAATGCCTGTGACATAGGTTGCTGCACTCTCTGAGGATAGGGGTGTTAAGGCCAGTTTCTGCATGTTTTTTGGAATGTTAAAAGCGCTGGGGTGCTGAAATATACAACAGGTGATATCAATGGCATTGCAGAACACCCCTGTAATCTTGTGCCAGGGTGACAGGTCCAGGAACTACCAATCAGAAGTGAGCTAGGGTGTATATGGGCAGGGCGTGGGAAGATTAACGTTACGTGCATCTCTAGGAACTTTCGTGCCTCAAGTACTTCCCCCTCCCCACTCTTTTTTTTTCAAAAACAATTATTAGGGTTGTACCCGTGCGGTAGAGGCCCGCCTCTGACCCGAAACCTATAGGTTCAAATAAGCATCCAGCCGGATTTGCTTTCTTCAAAAATTACTTTGGCTCCAAGGTCGAAATAGCCTAAAATAGGTACCAGGCAATATACTGGGAAGTAAAGACGGCCGGCATGATGTTGACTACATTTTGACGGAGTTCCAATTGGTCTATGAAATACAGGTCTATATAGCGTTCTTTACTGAACTCTTTCAAACCATATACACAAGTTCTCATTTGAAAGTGGAAAGATAACTTTAGAGTAACCGGCCATGCCTGTAGCGACAGGAACCAGAACTCTGTTGACACACGAAGCTGTAAAAGAGAAACTGAAGAAACATAAGAAGTAGAACAAGATCTACTGATATGATTTAGATAACGTTTCCAATATAATAGTTTAGGGCCGTATCGACGATTTTTTGACTACGTGATCCATGATATAGGATTTGGGCACTTAAAGTGACAACCGTCTGAGATCAAAAGAGATCCGATTTCTCCTCCAAAAATGGAATCGTTAGATACAGATGAATAGATATTTTATTCGATACACGCCGTACAGTGGAGTTATGCAAACAAAAACCTATCCAACATTAGAGTTAATCAAACAAAAGCGTATCCATTGATTTCCCTTCGTCAAAAGCAAGTACAGAGCTGCTTTGTTGCTGTTGAAATCAGGGCAACGCAAAGACATTGCTAGCAAGTCGACCGACTCCTGTAGGGATGTCAACAACCAGTGTTGCCATTTTTCTTTGACAAAACAAAAACATCTAAAACGGAGTCTAAAATATCTAAAAACATCTAAATTTGCGTAGAAAACATCTAGAAAAAGATCTAAATGAAAAGAGTCACAAATTACATAGCAATTGATATGACTTACCCCATAGAATCATGTCCTCATCTTTACTGAACTCTGCCTTACAAGATCCACAGGATAAACTTAGCTTGGATGATGAAGTTGAAGCTTCAGATTCAAAATGACTGGTATGCTTTAGCTGTTCCAAGTTCTTTTAATGCGCAATCAGGGAGCTGATAAGTGGAACAGCGTTTTCCTACTCTTATCAGGCCGAATTTTATTGTCAAGATATCATTTAGAAGGTTAAATTTCATCCTGTTTCTTAGGTTAGATTTGATAAATTCACTCCAAATGAAAAACCTCTAGAAAGACATCTACCATCTAAACATCAAAAACGCCATCTTAATGCAAGAAAAAACATCTAAATCTGGATGTAAAACATCCAAAGTGGCAACACTGTCAACAACAGGCAGGAACAAGGCATGTCTGGGGTAACAGATTGCGCTGCCTGTTGCTGACACGCGTGGGAGCGGAAGAACTCAACCTTGTATTGATCTGAACATGTTCAAAAAAATTGGCGGTAGGAGTGGTTATGGTCATTGGACATAGATTCGTTTGAGATGTTTGTTATCAGAACAAAGGGGGCACAGACAATGAATAAATAATTTAGTGCCTGGCTTGTTTTGTCTTCCCAGGTCGATCGGGCTAGGTCCTTGAATTTTAAACGATAACAACTCGTCGGAATTGAGATTTCGTACGGAATTTCTATAGACCCCTAAGAGTTTAACTAGGCAGCACCATATAATAGGGAAGGAAAGGGGGTGGGGGTAGGGTTAGGGCTAGTGTTAAATAAATAGCGACTACTGCTAAACCTAACCCTAACACCCACCTCCCTCCACCCCCATACTATGGAACATTCTGGGATTTCTCTACCAAATCTTGAAACCGACGAGATGTGCGTCGTATAAAATTAAAGTTCACTGGCTAAAATGTTTATCAGGCAGTGCCGAATTTTAAAAACAAGTAGAAAATATTGTAAAGAACCCTAAAAATACTGTAAAAAATCCTAGAAAAAATATTGTAAAGAACCCTAGAAGATACTGTAAAGAACCCTAGAAAATACTGTCAAGAACCCTAGAAAATATTGCCAAGAACCCAAGAAAATGCTGTAAAGTACCCTGGAAAATATTGTAAAGAACCCTAGAAAATGCTGTAAAGAACCTTAGAAAATACTGTCAAGAACCCTAGAAAATACTGTCAAGAACCCTAGAAAATGCTGCAAAGAACCCTAGAAAATACTGTCAAGAAACCTAAAAAATACTGTCAAGAACCTTAGAAAATACTGTCAAGATCCCTAGAAAATACTGTCAAGAACCCTAGAAAATACTGTCAAGAACCCTAGAAAATACTGTCAAGAACCCTAGAAAATGCTGTAAAGAACGCTAGAAAATACTGTCAAGAACCCTAGAAAATGCTGTCAAGAACGCTAGAAAATACTGTCAAGAACCCTAGAAAATGCTGTCAAGAACCCTAGAAAATGCTGTCAAGAACCCTAGAAAATACTGTCAAGAACCCTAAAAAATACTGTCAAGAACCCTAGAAAATGCTGTCAAGAACCCTAGAAAACACTTTCAAGAACGCTAGAAAATGCTGTCAAGAACCCTAGAAAATGCTGTCAAGAACGCTGGAAAATACTGTCAAGAACGCTAGAAAATACTGTCAAAAACCCTAGAAAATGCTGTCAAGAACCCTAGAAAATACTGTCAAGAACCCTAGAAAATGCTGTCAAGAACCCTAGAAAATGCTGTAAAGAACGCTAGAAAATACTGTCAAGAACCCTATTCCACGCCCTCTGACGTATTGGACATTTAGGGCAATAGCAATTTTTATAGACCAATCAGTACTCGGTGAGCGATGTGCTTGACATCGCACAAACCGGCTTTACTTCCCAGGACTTTTCTCAGAACCTACGTAAGGCTGGGTCCAACTGTGAGCCAAGATCATTTTTGTACATAAGTAAATGTCCGGCTCTGTAAGGATTTGAACCCACGACTGTCAGATTCCCAGCCAAGCGTTAAGCTGTTGTGATAATCCTTTCTAATCACTAATATTAGGCAACATATGTTTTGATGTCATAATCAATCATTTCGCATTTGAAAAATCAAGAAAACAGTTTTAAATATAGAACCTTTTAGAGGATAAAAAATATTATATATGCGATTGATTATACAATATAATTTTTCTAATACATTTCTAAATATTTCTTTTAATAAAAATTAAACGATAGTATAGTTTCATTGTCCGTATATTTCAACGGCGATTACATTTGAAAGTTTTTTTTTAGATTTGTAGGTGAAATTTACAACGACAGGGACCTCAGTGTTTATATTTGTCTGAGGGCGTCATCGTCTGCAGCGGATTTTCCCTATTCTGGAGTGCTAGTTAACGTTCTCAGTTCCCGGTCATGCTTTTAAAAATTGTTGGCAGTGGATCTGTTGCGTCCGATTGGTCATCTCCAGACAGTGGTCAGTTTCCTTCGTGTTGTTGTTTCTTTGCTAAAGATACATTGCCACGGTCAACCAGCATCACCGAAGGGGGAGCTTTAGGTTATAGTTTTGACTAGGTTATGTGCGCCATATAAGATGGGGGTAGCATTGCAGACGAGATCGACCCAGCTTAGTGAGAATACTTTATAGAGTTAACGGTATGCTATTGACCACAGATAAAGAGAATGGGAAGGCTTTCCTGAAGAGGTTAATTTCGCAGACAGACCGCAACGGTGAAGATGACAGACACACAGAGAAGGTATCACAAGACCCCACGCCCCCTTCAGCTTATGGCAAGTCCATCACAGTCCCTGGAGTACATGGCAAGGCAATTATGAAAAGTTACTGGTGACCCTAGGAGTGAGCCTGTAGGCTAAAGACGTCTCACGTTGTGGGCTCACGTCAAGTCGAGGCTAGGTGTTCCCCTTTGTGGTGACGCCACCTTGGAGGCAGATCAGTGAGTATCTGTGGGTATTAGACAGACTGTAGTTGTGTAATCACCAATTCATCTTCATTGCCACACATGGTTCGTCAAAATAAATAGACTAATGCACTATTATAAAGATGACTTTTAATATGTTGTTGCTGGCGGTTATCGGTATTAGTTGTACGATGTAGCTATTTGAACTGTGCTAGTTAAGCACTTTCCGGCCGGGAACACAATTAGTCGCCAGAAGGTTGTCTTGGTAGCTTTTATATAGATCTGGTTGAAGCGTTTATCATTCACCTCTGGACACTTGGCAAGTAGGCGGTGCTTCACAAGTAAGTAAGTAAGTTTTACCCCGCCAGGACATCACGCCAGCGACAAACCACGGCGACACAAAGTGCCACCACACGGATGAGGATCACCCGTGGAGAGGTCCCAAAAACCCCTTTCAGCCGTTACGCCATATCTATGCCCCAGCTATATTCAGGGCCCCTGGAAGAAGCCAGGGTGGGGCTTTAAATAACGAAAAATTGCATCCCACACAGAAGGATTACACTTGCTTGCTTGCTTATTGTATCTCACCAGGGCACCGTACGCGACAAACACGTGACACAAAGTGCCACCGTCCGGACGAGGATCACCCGTGGAGAGGTCCCAGAAATCCCTTTCAGTCCTTATAGCTACATTTGTGGCCCAGCAATTTTCAAGGCCCCCGGCAAAAGCCAGAGTGGCGCTTGAAATAACGAAAACAATTTTTTTTAATCAGTGAGAGAACAGGTTTATTGATTTCACATTAATCTATTTCCTCCAACACTTAGTGCTTTAGCCATCGGCTGCTTGGCTTGTTTGACAGGGGCAGGTTTGGTTGTCTTCTTCCGTGCTTCCTTGACCTTAACCTTTCTTTGTAAGCTCTGATGGCATGTTCACGATGGGCTTCGTGAACCCCAGGTTTGTGGTTTCTCTTGGCCAGATTGTCATTGAGGTTGACTCCAATCATATCCCTCTGGAACTTTTGAGTGACTGACTGACTGACTTTCTATCCCACCAGGACATCACACAAGCGATAAACACCCGATGACACAAAGTGCCACCATGCGGATGAGGATCGCCGTGGAGAGGTTCCAGAAACCGCGTTCAGACATTTGGCCATATTTATGGCCTGCCTATATTGCGGCCCCTGGCAAAAGCCAGAGTAGGGCTTCAAATGACAAAAAATTTCGTCCTGAAAAGGACGAAACTGGATATGTTAACTCTGAGTGCTGTGCGTCTTCTTTTTAGTCAGTCTCAGTTTGGCCCTTTTTGTGCTTTTTTTCTGTAGAGCAGTCTAGTTGATGGTTCTGTGGTTACGCTTCATCATGTGGGAGCGCTCACATTTGTGGCTCAAAAGGTTGAAAATCCTGGCATCAACCTTGACCAGGCGATTGTCATAGCCTGGGTAGATTTTGTGACCATTGTATGAACAGAGTTTGATTCTCATCTTAACAATCGGATACACGAAAAAACAACGACAAATTTGCATCCCACTTGGGGACGACTCAAATATTAGAAAAAAAAAAAGGAATAATGACTGACTTTCTACGCCACTAGAACATCACACAAGCGATAAACACCCGATGACACAATGTGCCACCATGTAGATGCGGATCACCGTGGAGAAATCCCAGAAACCGCGTTCAGCTAATTGGCCATATTTATGGACTGGCTATATTGCGGCCCTTGGCAAGAGCCAGGGTGGGGCTTCAAATATCGAAAAATTCATCTTGAAAAGGTCGGCAAATAATGCACATTGAAATGAATTATACTAGTTTCGTTAAAAAGTGTTATCAGTTGGTGTTTTTATTAATGTTGCTTTATTATTTGTACACATGTTTGCTTTTTTCGAGGTGCATATACTTTTAGCGCATTGTAATTATACAATTTGTAACGAAGAGGTTTACGCTCCAAATACTGACTGAAATACTGTAGTCTATAACATCTAAATAACACCGCTGGATAGTTATCCGGATTGGTTCATTATTTCAGACAATTATCAGGGGCGATTACTGAACCCAGTAACGGTGTCTTAGAAACTCAACAAGCTCGAGTGATT
>CAJHNH020000669.1:582500-590000 GCA_905116865.2 Candidula unifasciata
CTTCTTCTGAAGTAGGACAGTCTTTATTGCTACATGTCTTTGAAAATCGATTTTGTTATTTCTCATTTGGATTTTGTTTTAAACGCCAAACGTTGAAGCTGTCAGTGATGAGCACTGTGAAGGGTTTCATCAGGACATTGCTGCTATGGAGACAAGGTATCGAGGCAATTGGAGCCCTGCAATGCTTGCTGATTATTGCTGGACTGTGACGAGAGACACCTCATCGATTGACTACAAGAAGCAAGCAAAGAGATTTCGAACAGCGTCTGAATAATAAGGGACAATATTCACGTTTCTTCTTAAAACATTATATGTGAACTTCAACTCTTTCAGTCCCAAGGAACGCATCATACGTTCACGTGTTTCTACTTCGATGTTATTTAATTAAGGCAAGATGTGGTGATTTAACTTTTGTCTTAAATATCCGCTGGGCCTCTGATACTGAACGCCCTGGTATTGAAAGAATTAAATAATTTGTTATTTACTGTTTCTATCTTTTCATGTTAAAATATCTATTAACTGCGTATATAATAAATATTTGAATAAAGCTGAAATATAAAGTCTAACTGTTGACTCCAGGGATTTAAACAAATATACACTATTTGTGTTTCTGTAAAGTAAATTCGTAATAAAAATAAAAAAGTAAAAAATAACCTGAGCAATTTGTAAATTTCATTAACAAATCATTATGTCATAATCGATCAGAAATGATGTTTTAAATTCTAAAAGGAAAAAAACAAAAACTTTCTAAAATTTGTTGACAAGTGTTAAATGGAGAATGTTGAATTTAGAATCGACATGACAGCACGTGGTCCGTCCCCACCTTCAGCAGCTATCGAAGAGTTCCTTTTCCAATGACACGAGTAATTTTCTGATTCTATATTCGACTCGCCTTTCTCTTGAATGTAACTGGTAACTCCTAGCAGCGCCATTTTCCTCAGACCGAAATTAATTGCTTTCAATTATTTAAACCAAATTAAACTTTTGAAGAAAAAAAATTAATTCATTTTCAACTGTATCATCTTCATGTAGCAGGTCCTTTGCGGAACGTCGCTCTCATCACAGTCTGCACGAAAGAACTCGGTCTCTCGCCAGTTCTCCAGACTCACGCACTTTCACATTCAAGGAGTCACTTATATCCTGTGCCCATCTTCGTGTCGGTCGGCCGGCCCCTGCCCCTCTTTCCTGGTATAGGCGTATATGATATAATTGATCACTCATCATGATTGTCAGTCAGACATCGCCGTGGCTCTGACGGCTAGACGCCCGCCTGCGGATCGGAAGGTCGTCGGTTCGCGTCCTCACATAGGCTGACCCAGGCTATTTTTTCTTCTTTAAAAACGACCCTGACTCCTGGGTCGACTCAGCCTTAAATGGGTACCAGGTACAGTCACCGGAAGTAAAGGCGGCCGGTGTGATGCTGACCACATCACCCACCAAGTGCCGATTGTCTATAAAATCATAGGCCCTTCCTTATATGTATTCCCAATACGCCTAAAGGCGTGGAAAGGGTCCTTTCCTTTATGCCTGTCAGTCCAGTGGGTGTATGAATGGAGTAGAAAGTTCCAAACTGCGTGGCTTATGGGACAGATTGTTCAAGACCAAGTCAGGTGCACTAATTAGGGACCCTGGAGTCGACTGTAGCCATTAAAGGCCTAGTACAGGACTGACAGGCATCTATCAGCATACTGACCTTCATTCACTGATAAATGTCTACAGGTTTCATCCCTCTAATGATTAAAATAACGGATAACATAACGCTTCTCCGCTTTGGTGCATGTCAAAAGTAAGGCGACCATCTTCGAACTGCCAATATGACGTTACTGCTCTGGTTGGCACTGAGATGTCACGTGATTAGCGCCTTTAAAAACAATATTGACGGGTTACAAGACAGCGGTATGGTTACTTAAATTTTACTTTTAACATTTTAATTTGAAGCAATTTCGAAATATCTTAGCCCATGTATTGTGCGTGTTGAAGATCTCAGACATGATGTTAATGATTTCTCTCTGACGCGGATACAAAGTCTAGCTAGATCAAGTAGTCGATAGTTTCTAACGGTTGCAAGTGAGCTTCAAGTGAGCAGTCGATAGTCTCTCATTAATTGTTAAATCTAGCTACAAGCGAGTGGTTGATAGTCTCTTATCCATTGTTAAATCTTCCCAGAAGTGAGCAGTCGGCAGTATCTCATCAATTGTTAAATCTTGCTGAAAGTGAGCAGTCGATAGTTCCCCCACCAACTGCTAAATCTAAATCTTGCCAAGAGAAACACGTCATTTGTCCCTCATCAACTTTAAAATGAAACCAACATCCGCTAGTCGATATTGACGATTTGCGTGTAAACCAATTAGAATGACAAGTACTAAATTTCAGTTGGATGGTGTTTCCTAATTCTCTCGGATAAAATTGAATGAACTAATATTTATTTAAGAAGATGAGAAATATTGACATCTTAAATGATCTAAACATCAAGGAAGATTGGCTAATAAACAGCATCCTTTCTCAAAAGCTGAAATATTTTAGTCATATCAAGCTCCACGACGGATTGGAAAAAATTATGGCAGAAGGCATGGTACCAGGAAGGAGGGGCAGGGGCCGACCGACACGAAGATGGGCACAGGATATAAGTGACTTCCTAAGTGTGAAAGGGCGGAAGAACTAGCGAGAGACCGAGTTTCTTTCAGGCAGACTGTGATGAGAGAGACGTTCTGCAAAGGATCTGCTACATGATGATAATGAATATTTATTTGTGAAAACTACGGTTATAAATTACTTGTGTCTTATTTCACAGTTATGTTATCACTTGAAGGGTAGATGTGGTCAATGATAACATCTGCTACTTTATCATCCTATATTTGCTTTTGAAACATCCTCTTAACCACTTCCTTCTAAGAACAATACGCCCTGAACCAACTCAGTCCTATCTTATGTGGGGGCTGCGTGGTCTCGAGGCATGAAGTCCGCCTTGAGTGCTACAAGTTCCTTGTTCAATCCCCGGTAAGGGCTGGGATTTTTTCACGTGGACTTGGACTTTAGTAATTGTCCCTGGTCTCTGGGTAGTGAGATCGGACGCCCGTGTGCATTGTTTACACTTAAAAAATCCCTTGGTAGTTGGAAATCGAAAAGAATAGCCTAACGGCGCTGCCTGGGCAAAATTTGGAGTTAAAAATCCACCCAAAGTATTCCAGGATCCTCGCCGGTGCTACATAGCCTGTGTATTGCCTCTCTTCGGGATAGGTGGGTGGCGGTGGAAAAGGGGGGGGGGGGGAGTACTTGAACATAAAACAAGGAATAATAAGAATGCTCAAAGAATGGAACGGAAACAACGCGAATAAACTTCAACTTCTTCTTCGCGTTCACCAGCTGTATACTCTGGCGGAAAGTTCAGGTTGTTCTTCCACTTCTGGACTGCAGTCTATTTCCAGAATTTGAGTGTTGCATGTGCATTCGTTTGACCGATTTGACTAATTTTTATGCAGACTGTTGGTTCCATACCTTTCGGGCCAGTGCACTCCGACTTTGAAAGAAAATCCCAATTAGTCGACTCCTACGACATGCTTCATGCATCTGAATGTTTCACTAGTCTTTATTAACGGAACACACGTTTAAGACTAATAAACAACTGAGAAAGTTAATATGAAACCGGAAATCCGACAGGAGAAAAAAAAAACACACGGAAAATGTTTATAATTCCAGTATTACTGACTAATTTTATTTATCAAATTTAGATTAAAAGAAAATTGAAAAGATAAATGAAAAGATAAAAGACACATGTCTAATCAATAAATAAAGCAGACAACAAAGATGTAATAGATGAATAAATAGTGACAGAAAAAGGCATCACTCGTAGCAAATAAACCCAGCGGATAGCCGAAGAAGGACATCTTCAACAACAACCAAAAAAGCTTTCTACTGGACAAAAAGTGTCAGGGACAGCCGTGGAGTGGACAGCAAAATGGCAAGCTGATTATTATCCCTGAAGTTAGCCAAAGGCAACAATCTGGCCCCCCCCCCCAAAAATGTCGCACGCACATTCTGACCTGTCCAATCAAACAGCACAGCAGGTTAAATGAAGGTTGCTTTAGAGTTATATCATCGTTCTAGGGGAAATTGCATGCAGCGGGGGTAACATGTTGAATAAGTAAAGGCTGGGGGCTGCGTGGTCTCGAGGCATGGTGTTAGCCTCGAGTGCTAGAAGTTCCGGGTTTGATCCCCGGTAAGGGCTGCGATTTTTTCACGTTGACTTGGACTTCTAGTAATTTTCCCTGGTCTCTGGGTAGTCTATCGGATGCCCGTGTGCATTGTTGCGCTCGTTAAAACAATCCACTGGATGTTGGAAATCCAAAAAAAAAATTTTTTTTGACTAAAATACAACTGAGAAAGTTAACATGAAACCTAACGGCGCTGCCCTGGCAAAATTATCAGTTAAGAATCTACCCAAAGTATTTCAGGATCCTCGCTTATGCTACGGAGCCTGTGCACTGTGCTAAGCTATTTTGGACTAATACTAAAGTTAAAAAAAGGACGGAACAATTATGGGTTACTACCTGTGTACCATGATGTTGATCTGTTGTTCAAAACCACAATTACGTAAAGGCTCTTTTCACTGACTTGCAGTTAATTAGTAAATGATGCCAACTAATTATTTTTATACGCGAGCGGGTACGTGATAGAGAACTTCATGCTGGTTGTACGACACCTCCTAAATCTTCGTCTTCTTTCTTGTTCTTGTTTTTTTTTTTTTTTTTTTGGGTAGGAAGGTGCATGAGGTGGGAGAGTTGGCGAGAGACTGAGTTTCTTTTGGTCAACCTGTGATAAGAGTGATGTTCTGTAAAGGGTTTGCAACATAATGATGCGGGAATTCTTCTCCTTCTTCTTCTCGTTCACTGGCTGTGAATTCCGGCAGAAGGTCCTGGTAGTTCGTCTATTTGGACTTTTGGCTTTTACCTGGAACTGAGTTTTGCGTGTACAACAGTTTTACTGGCTTATTTGTTCACCGTTCCCTGCCTCACGGGCAGATGTACTCCCACTTCGAGGGATATGCAGTTATTTAATTTTAAGTCCTTCCTTCATAAAAGTTTGTAGTTTTTTTTAAAGACCCCACAACTGTCCTCTGTACGCATTAATGCAAGGATGCTTTAGTCCAGGTCCTTCTGTATATACAGAGGGACTCCATTGTTTGCACAAGAACGGGAATCCCCGTTGACCTGTTTGGCCTATAAATAGAGAAGGCCGTGGTTTAGTCAATCATCACCACCATCCCGAACAGTGCGCGTTGCTGGGTCAACAGTTGCTGATGACTGTCTGATCAACTCCCTCCACCTGTGACGTTTAGATGCAATTGACTTCATGGCTGCATTCATCAATTTTGTTTAGTCAGTCAGTTTCTGTATCCATGTATTTTTTAGTCTGCCTCTTGTCTTCTTTCCCTCAACTGGGCCCTTTAGCTTTGTTTTTTAGAGACCGTTAGATCTCATTACATTTCGTGGACATAAGAGAGCATGGGCATTTACAGCTCGCTCTTCAGGCAGAACAGTTGAGGAAGCCAGCGTTGCCTTCTCCATGACCACCAGCAGCATGACGATGGAGGTGATGGCGGTGACACAGGCTTTCATGTGGCTGGGATCACAGGACTATTCCCGAGTGTGTATGTGTGCTGAGTGATTCTTTGAGTATGATCCGGCGGGTTGAGGCAGGCTGGTTACGCAGACAGTAGTTTGAGTCATTGCAAAATTCTCCTGTGTGTGTAGTTACTTTCATATTCGTCCCAGGGTATGCAGGCGTTGTTGGTAATCAGAGAGCTGATAAATTGGCAGGTGCTGCATTAATTGAAGATGGACGGCCCATGGATCACGCAGACATTATCATCGCCTATAGAGAGATAGGACGTTGTGAGGATTTTGGAAGCAACATGTCCACATCACTTCTAAGAATACGCGAATTGGGAGTAAAGATCGGCACAGCCAAGCATGAAAAGCACACTGGACGCATACGAAGTCTTGTTAACCAACATAGGACTGGCACTATAAACCGCGCGACGCTGATGAATATGTTGAGGGGGGAATCTGAGCACCTATGGATATGTCCGGAGTGCTGTGAAGATAATATAACTCAGAACACATAACTCAATTACAGTCGGTACCATTGCATTTCCCGTCTTTTCACTGAAGTTGAGAGAGTGAATGAGGTTCATAATTTCCATTGTACTGCGTACTAATACGGCCAACCTCATCATGTGTGATTTGCTCTGTATATAGTATGCCAAGAATTGTTCTAAAGGATCTCATTTCCAGCGCTTGTATCTATTTTTCGTGTTCAGTTCTTAAGATCCACGTTTCAGTTATCTGAAAAAGTATAAATTACTCGTGCTTTGAGCAGTAGAAGCTTAGTGACTCTTTTCAACACATCTTCCACCCGCCTCTCCCTCTTTTTCCTCACCCCCCCCCCCCCCCCCCCCAAAAAAAAAAATCAATATACAAAATAACAACGGAGAAAGTAATACACTAACTGTTAAGTAATGAAATGACACATTAACCAAGCCCGCCGTTTATACTTTTATCTGTATCCACGGAAAGAGCTAGAAAATGTCTGGCGTTATCATGAAACTGTCACATTCAACCTGTCACTTTGAGTCTCTGCTGCAGACAGCTATAATTACGTAGACATGTTGATAATCCAACAGATAAAACGTTCTATAGTTCAGAGGTCAACATCAATCGTTGCGGATGTAATTAGGTTCTCTGGAAGTTACATCGCAGCGGCACACAGTGTGCAGGAGAACATAAAACGGTACACATTCCTCTTCTTCTTCCTTCTCACCAGTATCCTATGGCGTTCACCTGTTCCTCTTCTTCGCCTTATTCCTTCCTCTTTCTTCTCGTGTTCTCTTTCATCCTTCCAGTCCTGCTCCTCTTTCTCGGGTTAATTCTACTCCTTTTTGTTTTTAATTCTTTGTCCTTTTCTCTTTCCAACTCCTCCTCGACCTCCTCTTCTTCTTCTTCTTCTTCTTCTTCTTCTTCTTCTTCTTCTTCTTCTTCTTCTTCTTCTTCTTCTTCTTCTTCTTCTTCTTCTTCTTCTTCTTCTTCTTCTTCTTCTTCTTCTTCTTCTTCTTCTTCTTCTTCTTCTTCTTCTTCTTCTTCTTATTATTATTATTATTATTATTATTATTATTATTATTATTATTATTATTATTATTCTACTTCTTCTTCTTTCCCTTCTTCTTCTTCTTCTTCTTCTTCTTCTTTTTCTTCTTCTTCTTCTTCTTCTTCTTCTTCTTCTTCTCTTCTTCTCTTCTTCTTCTTCTTCTTCTTCTTCTTCTTCTTCTTCTTCTCTCTTTTCTTCTTCTTCTTCTTCTTCTTCTTCTTCTTCTTCTTTTCTTCTTCTTCTAAAAATAATCTCTATAGCCATCTAAGAATTCTCCAATTTAATGAACGATTAATTTTTAATAAAGCCAAATTTATTCATAAAATTTTAGTTCAGAACACTGCAGATTATCTTTTC
>CAJHNH020000669.1:600000-632500 GCA_905116865.2 Candidula unifasciata
TGGATGTAAATTTGCCTAGAAAACCCACACAACAGCCAGGAGCTGTTGGGGTTGGTTCTGCAAAGTCCTGTAAAGGATACGCAACTAACTAAGGCTGACATAATTTTTTTTTAAATCACATTTTCACTGTCACGTTTTCGGATTGTTTATTACAATTACATCTGAAGTATGGATGCCTGTAATGACCGGTAGAGATGGTAAACATTCGCAAGTGTCGTTCGTACAAGCTCAAACTAATGACTGGACGATCAGAGGTCTTCCCGGGATCCACATAGACAGAGTCGGGCACTCAAAATTAGACTTGTAGATATAGTTTTTTTTAAGAGTAATTGGTTGAGTCAGGCACGGTTCGGTCATCGACCAGTAAGATGTGGCCACTCGAGAGGACGATCCGACCAGATAAGGACACAGCTGACCTGGTTTAATGTGCGGGAACTTATAATTGGTCACGAATTGGTTTATTCTGTAAGCACTCGACCAATGGTAATCGTTGTCTCATCGTAGGTTGTTGGCACGAAGAGCTCTGGATGTTTGTATTCACGGAGAACTAAAATGAAAACGTGGAGTCTTCTCCTTCTCGTGTCTTAGTTTTGCTCTTTCGCTATTCATCTTTCTTTCTCCTTTCCCTCTTCCACTCTCTCAGGTGTTCGTTAATAACGACTAGTGAACACATTCAGTTGAAATGTATTCGCGTCTCTCTCGTTAAATTCTTTGAGCTTTCTGATTAGTATTGCTTGTTTTATGATCAAGTAATGCAATGAGCTGTGTTGCCATAACTCTGCTTGCACTGGCTGTTGTCTAGGAGATGATGTGTGTAGTGATTGCTCTTAGCACACATTCTACAATGACATAACTGGGACAAGCCGACACCGACTTAGCAGTACGATACATCAGTTTATTGACATCTTATCATTTACATCAACGTCCTGTCCGTGTCCTAATATACAGCTTGCATACACCACATTACTGAGACTCCAACATGCCGGTTTCTCTTACAGTCACTGACCAGATTTACACAGATGAATCTGGGTGTTCTCATCGGCTTCACACAGAACTGTCTGGCTGGTCATGGCTTCAATGGACGACGTCGTCTGCTTTTCCTATCACAGCAATCAGTCTCACGTTGTCATTCTCTCGATCACTCTCCCATCCTTTCACTCCGACAGTCAACATATACTAACTCAAACTAACTGGGGTCTGGACTTATACCCAGTGTTTGTTCCACGTGGCAACACGTGGTTGTTTGGGGTTTCACGTGGCGACACGTGGTTGTTTGGAGTTCCACGTGTCGACCCGTGGTCGATATCATCGGGTTCCACGTGATAACTCGTGGTCATCACCTATCTTGAAAACCTCGGTTAACCCGAGTATCTGGCTCTCGGTATTCTTGTTAACCTTGGGCTTTCCCCCCAACCTTCCTAATCAGGGTGAAAATATCCCCCATTACAAGTACTGTCCCCCCCCCCCCCGCCCCCCCCCAACCTTCCTAATCAGGGTGAAATATCCCCCATTACAAGTACTGTCCCCCCCCCCCCCCGCCCCCCCCCCACCCCCGAAGAGAGGAGACAAAGAGTGAAGTTAGGAAGATGGGGCATACATGGAGGGAGCTGCACGCTCTGGCACCAGATAGGTCTGTGCGTGCAAGAACCTTCGCCTTTGTCCCTGAGCATATAGGTATTGGACTTGTTGTAAGGACAATCTTTTGATTAACTAACTAATTAACATATATATGTTGTCAGGTTTTGGCAATAAAAGAGTTGATAAAAAAAATGGTAAAAGGTAAAGTCGGGAGATGTGAACCTTCGTCACTGCACACGGTTTTAAACCATAAGTGCTCTGCCACCAGTACGGACAGCTGATAAGAATTGTCCGCCTGTGTCGCCGTTCGCATGTAACTCTGTAGCTACAGCGACGTTCCTCCATTTACCCTAGAGTGTCAACTCTGGTACCAATTTCCTCGAGGCTGGGTGAACCCCGGGAACCGCCCAGTTTCGAACACCGACCGTGGGCTGCAGCGAGTCGCAGCTAGATTTGAAAGCGAACCTCTTATCAACTGCGCTAACGCGACCCACTGAAAGAGTTGATAAACTGGCCGGTACTGTCTTAGTTGCAGATGGCTAGCCTATGAATCGTGTTACATTGCTAATGCACTTAGAGTAATGGGACGATCGGAGGTTTTGGGAACCAGCGTGTCTACAACACTGCTACGCGAATTGGAAGTAAAGATATGCATAGCACACAAGCACACCTGATTTAAGAGAAGTCTTGTAAACCAGCACAGGACTGGTACTGTTACCCGCGGGACACTGATTTTGAGAGGGGAATCTGAGCACCAATGGATGTGTCCAGAGTCCTTTAAAGATAACTCATAACTCAATCACTTATCCAGTGCCGAATGCTGTATAAAATATAGTGAGCATAATATGTCCGAATGCACCACTGAAGTGAAAAGAGTCTTTATTTTGCCACAGTAAAAACTCGTTAACACAAACTCGCTTAAAACCAGCACTGGATTAACATGAATATAATTGTGGTCTCAAAAGGGGTGTTCATCATTATGTGTGTTAGTAGTTATTGGAGTAGTATATAATGTTAAGTGCAGGTATTGTTTTTCCCCAAAGGTGCAAATGTTATGCAAGACAATACTCGTGTAAGTTGTACTCCACCAGGTCATCACACAAAGCGATAAACACCCGTGAAGAGGTCCTAGAAACCCCGTTCAACCATCAGGATATATTTATCGGATCTCTAGAAAGTATTTTTCAAGCTTGTTATTAGTGCCAACTGGAAAACATACCAGTAGTATTTCTCTGGCTGGGTAACGGTTAAAGAAGCAATAAATACAAATGTACTTGTTGAATATGTAATATATATATATATATATATATATATATATATATATATATATATATATATTATTTAGGGTCCCCGGCAAAAGCCAGGGTGAGGCCTCAAATAACGAAAAATGTCATCCTACATGGGATTGGTCGTAAAGGTTATATATATATTTCTCACTGGCGCTATACTTTAAATAGGAAAATACTCGTAGGCGCAGATGTTGTATTGTGGGCGAAAGGTTAAATAGTAAAATATAAACATTAATAAGATCAATGGCAATGGCGATGAACTTGTAGTTTTATATTGGAAAAAATTATGTCGTAGATAATTGGCGAATGCCTGAGGTCGCTATAAGCGTCATCAAAGAAATACCGAGGATGGCCAGTGAATGTTTAGATTATATAGTAAAAATAAAAAAATAAGTAGTTAAGTAATTCATGGTGTTAGATTATTCGTTTTTACTAAGCAATTTAATGTTTGCGGTATGAAGCTAAGTCGGTTGTCGAAAGCCACGCAAAGAATTTCAATAATAAAACGACGTGCATCTGTTGCAGAAATCCTAAAGCAGCCCACAAAGCGAGTAATCTGGATTACTGTGACGGAATTGGAAAAATTGTTCAGGTCGACCTAGACTTGGGTGGGTACCAGGTGCAGACCTGGGATGTTTAAGGTGACCGGCGTGATGCTAACCACATTACCCACCAAGAGCCGTTTGGTCTATAAAATATAGGTCTAGCCCTGTATACCCACTACGGCGGAAAGGGGTGGAAAAGGGTGCTTTACTTTACTTTTACCCACACAGGAAAATGAGAAAACGAACTCCTCCGTTGTGGAACAAAGGTGTGATACAAGGGAGCTTCAAATAAAAACTTTAAAAGTATGATAGAAATCACAATATAACCAATGCCGTTGTCTTATAACCTGTCAATACTGTCGTTAAGGATGTCAAGAATGTTAAGTACGTGCCATTACGGTGACAACCATAACGGTGACGTCATATAACAGTTTAATGATGGCTGCCCTTTTTTTCACATGCACCAAAGAGGAGAAGCGTTCTGTTTTCCGGCGTCTGATTTGTAAGCAGGTAAACATATTTTTTTTTTTTTTAATTATCGGCATATGAAGGTTTAGTATGGTAATGTATCAGTGTAGCACGTGTGTGAGTGAAATAAGAAGTTTCGAACGACGTTACTTCTGTGATAGACGGCTCAGGAACGGGTCAGGCACGCCAAGTAGTGACACCCCAGTCGATTGTAGCCGTTGAAAGGCCTCGCATAGAAAAACCGTAGATAACAACAACAGCGACAGGTTCCAAGACAATGTTATAGTTATTGTAGTTTCATACTGTCAAAGGTTTCGTTTGAAACACCCTCGTAAAGTGATCAGATCAGGGAAAAAGGGGAAGGGGTGGGGGGGGGGCGGGGGCGCTGATGTCGAACAAGTATCAAGTAATAAATTCGCTGAACAAATGCTATGACGAGGCGGAAAGGGAAAAAATGCATCTTATTAATTGATGGGACTGTGAAAAGCAATGCATTTACTGCTTGACACTTTAAAAAAAAAATTAGATGAAATAAATCTTCTTCTTTCTTTACGTTCACCAGCTGTACACTCTGGCGGAAAGTTCTGGTTGCTCGTCCATTACTGAACTGCAGTCCTGCTCCAGAACCTGAGTGTTGCGTGTGCATCAGTTTTACAGATCTCATTCTCTTGAATACAGACTGTTGGTTCCTTGCCTCTCCGGCAGATGCACTCCGACTTCAAAGGAAGCTCCCCAATTAGTCGACTCTTACGACATGCTTTTGGGGAGGCAGTGGGCCTATTCTTGTTTTCTCCACAATGGGGTCCCGGAACCCACACGGGGGGATGAAATAAATGAAAACTTACCTTCATGAGAAGAGAAGAGTGCATTCTAGGGTGCTACTGAGAAGGGGGAAGAAGGAGAAGATGGTACTGTTCGTAAGAAAATTGTTTTTTCAATAAAACTGCAGGAATCTGAAATTCTTGTGTATTTAAATATATTTTTTTCGCTAACTGGACCTGGTTCAGACTTTTCAGGATGCCTTTTACTAAAAATCTGGCCAGTGAACTTTGCTTCGGACCTCTTCCCGGGATGTTGTCCGGCCATTTCGGACAATGCTATTACACCTTGATCGGGCTTTATTGGGGTGATATTTCTTTGCAAAGTCATTGGCATCTACGTTGCCTGTGTCTCGAAAGAGATTTTTAAAAAAAGATAAGGCGCGGTGTCGTGACTAATTTTGACTCATGCAAAATCGTCTTCAAAACATAAGTCATATACCTATTGGTAAACGTATTGGTGGTAATCATGACGTATACCAAGTCGAAAGTTTACTGATGAGAACGTATACCAAGTCGAGCGTATACTGACGTGAACGTATACCAAGTCAAGCGTATACTGTCTTGAACGTATACCAAGTCGAACGTATACTAACGAGGTCGTTTACCCAGGCACCATTGAACTTACTGTCCCTATTTACCCCTTTTTCCGGGAAGTAGAGGTGGCCGGCGTGATACTGACCACATTACCCATGTTGTGCCAATTGGTCTATAAAAAATATAGGTCTAGCCCTATATGCCCTATACGCCTAAAGGCATGGAAAAGGGACCTTTACGTTTAATTTAAATTTGTTTACCCATTTTGTGGTGTCAGAGGGAAAAGTCTTTGAGCCTGAGAATTTAGATCCGCGTGGGTAGTGCTGTCGCCACAGACTGTGCAGAATATGCGCTCCTCCTCCCCTTTTTTTCCCCCGACAGAAAAATTTCAAACCTTATGCAGTATTCGTATCCGAGTTTCCCGTTTGAGTGTAGCGTTGTAATCATTCGGATAGCCGCTCCTCTCACACATAGTGAGCCGAACAGTTCAGACAACATCTTTTGGAAGTGCAAAATAGTGCTCTGAAACCAGTACCGTTGCACTTCAATTCCCAGGATCACCAAGGTGTCCTCGACATGAAAATTAAATTAAATGTAGCCATTCCAGCGACAGAGTCCCCAAGTCTCTTGAGAATCGCCTTATTTATACTCTGTGGACTTTAACACCCTCTGCACCGAATTGCCAACACAGTTTCATTCAAACTTCCAGGGAAGTGAACTGCCCTCACAGTTATATCACCCACCCCCCCCCCCCCAGTTATGGCCCCTGGTACTCCACAGGGGGTATTTTTTCCCCCCAGCCGACACGTGTAGTCATGATGTTTCTAGTTGAGTGTAATAACACACTTCCGGTCCTTTTTAGGATGACATTTTGTGTTATTTGAAGCCCTACTCTGGCTCTTGCCAGGGGCCGCAATATAGCCCGGCCATAAATATGGTCTAAAGGTTGAACGCGGTTTCTGGGACCTCTCCACGGTGATCCTCACCCACATGGCGGCACAGTATGTCATCGGGTGTTTATCGCTTGTGTGATGTCCTGGTGGGGTAGAAAGTCAGTCAGTCAGTCACGTGTAGTCTTTCTGCTGAGAAACAACCGACCCGGCTGCTTCGAGATACAGCTACGTGATTTTGTATATCTGTGTAATATTGTTTCCTTTGTATAGACTGATAAAGGCTCAAAAGCCGCAACGTTCACGTTTTGTTTGTATTTGTTATATTGTGAAGCTTGATAATATACTTTTCGTTCGGTTTTATATCTTTTCTTGATACTCTTACACATAGTAATGATTCACATGTAAATTACTTTGTTCGACCATCCATTTTTAAATAAGTCAAAAGATAGCGCCCGCTCTTATATACTTCTTCTTCTTCTTCGTGTTAACCAGCTGTAAACTCTGGCGGAAAGTTCTGGTTGTCTATCCACTTTCAGACTGCAGCCACGCCTCAGAACCTGAGTGTTGCGTGTCCATCCGTTTTACAAATCTGACTCGTTTGTATACAGACTGCTGGTTCCTTGCCTCTCAGGCAGAGGCACTCCAACTTTAAAGGAAGCTCCCAATTAGTGAACCCTTACGACATGCTTTTGGGTAGGCAGTGGGTATATTCTTGTTTTCCCTATCATAGAGCCCCGGAACCCACACGGGGATCTTACATACTGGTCTGTACAGATAAACCCGCCCCCACCCTAGCTCCTCACCCCAAATAAACAGTAGTAAGTCTTTGATTTACACACAATTAAAAAAAAAATATTTCCCGATGGCGGGATTTTTTTTTTTTTTTTTTGGACGGGAAATTCCGTACCACAAAATTCTATCTATGACTGTCCAATACCAGTCAATTAATTCGGTCAGCCCTAAAGTAATAATGTGTGCAACTTGACCTTTTCACCCATTAAGTTACACATATTTTAAATGCAAAAACTGTGACAAAATTACGTTCGTTTCAGTAGCTATAAATGTTTTTTTTTTTTTTACATTTACTGGAACGTATAAATAACAGCCACCAATAAGCACAATAATACGGCTTCGATTTACTAACAATAATGGTTAAAATACAATTTACGTCGTCTTGGTAACTGCTAAAGCAGCCGAGATGTATTCTTAGCTCCTATTTACAGATTCGTATTAATAATAGCCACGAAAACACACAAGTACATTTTTGGATTACACACAATAATCGTGAAAATAACAATTACCTGAGCACGAGCACTGCTAAATCAGCCAAGACATAGCCTCAAACCAAAGCAGAAACGACAGACGCGGTATCCTAGGAGCAAAGCTGCTCTCCACTTTTCAGTGTCACAGCTCCCTGCTAAATGTGGCTAGATACATGATAGAAAGTGCTGGGGACAAAAACGCAACCAGCCGTGACTGATTGGAACTGTCTAAAGATAAGAAGAAAAAAACGGAAAAGATGATGAGACAATAGAGGGAGGGACACATTTTTTTGGTCTTTTTTGTTTGCGTGCGTGTGTGTGGGGAAAGGCGAGTGAGGGTTGAAGTTGCCGGGAGATTCTCACACGAGACATGCTCAGGAAGGGAACTCAGGGCGAGGCAGACGACAGGGAGAAGGGTCAAATTAATTAAACCCCTAGGAGTTGCATACAGTGAGATTCATGTTGTGTGTTGTGTGTTGTTGTGTGTGTGTGAGTGTATGTGTGTGTGAGTGTGTGCGTGTGTCGTGTGTGTGTGCGTGTGTGTGAGTGTGTATGTGAGTGTGTGTATGTGAGTGTGTGTTTGTGTCTGTTTAAGTGTGTGTGAGTGTGTGCGTATGTGTGTATGTGTGTGCGTATGTGTGTGTGCGTGTGTCTGTATGTGTGTCTGTATGTGTGTGTGTCTGTATGTGTGTGTGTTTGTGTGTGTGGTGCATGTGAGTGTGTGTGGGTGTGGCTGTTTGGGTCGGTGGGTCTGTATGAATGTTAATAATTCTTTATGCCAATGCTATTGTTCTGATGTCCTAGTATTTTGTCCCCTGAATGGTAAGAGGGGGAGGGGTGGAAGAGGAGGAGCAATTGTAATTTTAAAAAAAAAAAGTAGATAAAGAGGGAGGGAAATAATAGTGGACGTTTTAAAAAAACGGAATAGGGGGATAAGGAGGAGGGAAAGGAGGTGGGGGGGGGGGGGAGAGAGAGAGAGAAGAAAAAGAAAAATACAGAAACCTCGACAACAAGACCAGAAGAGGAAAAACAAAAGAAAAACAACAGTAGCAAAGTGAAGTGGACAAGGAAAAGCCGCTAAAGTGTAATTCTCTTGTTAAATAATGAGGTCACATGGAGCAACAAATCGTACAACAAGATTCATGAGAATGCGCCGCAGTGACCGCTGAAAGAAATGAGACTCGAGTTTCCAGACGTTAAAATGAACTGTATTACTTTCAGTGTCCAGACGTAATCGTAGTTTGTTAAAATAATTCTATGTTGCGCTGATTGCAGAAAATTCTACGTTATACTGATTGGCTTCAGATTCTATTTGTAGAAGTTCATAGTTATAATTTGTCTTGGTCAGTGCTGTATTTAAAATAGCGGTCCAGTCAGGAAGTACGGCTTTGTACCTTCAGCACAGTTGGTTATTTATTCTATTAGTACCAAACAATTTAAAGTTCGTTTCGTGTTTATTCTTTGCATGCTATGATTTCCTCACGGCCAGTTCCAGATATAAAACCGTACAGCTCAAACAGAAATTCCATACCTCCTCCGGATGCACTATGAGTACAAACGCTAAGCACTCTACTGAATGCCGGTCCCAAATTATTCACTGTTAAAAACATCCCATTCAGGGCCTCAAGAGGTTATATCGTTAAAAATACGGAATAGAAACTCTGAGAACTATGCTTTGCGTTATTATATAATTTAATTTTAACTAAACTCTCGAGTCTTCGGTAGTTCAGCTGTAAGTATTCAGCCTGTCACACGGGTGATAGGTGTTCGATTTCCCGCCGATGAAATGTTTTAGCCCCTAAAACGGCAGTTGGGACGTTGTATTATGGTTTAAAGCTAGGCTGCGATTTCTGCGCCTTTCACCCCAATACACGATTTCAGCAAATTCCTAATTTGTCGCCTTTTGCGTGGGTTTTTTTCAAATGCGGCAGTGGATCTATTCTTTTTTTTTTCCAATCAAACATGTGGCCCTGGAACCCACAAGACGAATCACGGGAAATGTGAACAATGGATCAAAAACTATTCCTCACCACGGCGTTTTAATGAATCGAAAACTACACCTCCCCCCGCCGCTTAAACGATGGATCAAATTCTATGCCTTCCCACGACGCTTCAATGAAGCGAAAACTATTCCTCCCCACGGCGCTTAGCTTAACGTTTAATCTTGCTATCCATTCAGCAATAACGGCAGAAGTGGAAACTGATGATGATGGCCTAAATGTTCTTAATACATAACCTCTTGAGGCTCTTAAGGGGATGTTTTTCGCAGTGAATAATTTGGGACCGGTATTCGGAAGAGTGCCTAATCCCCCATCCCATCCCCCAGAGAGCACTTGAGTTCAGTGCCCAACATACCACAGCAATCCTCATCGCCGAATATTTTCATCGCTGGGTGTTCTGGGTATATGGTATTTACGTACACTGGAGCCTAGCTGCCAACCCAAACCGACACAACCGGATCACACTATAACAAATGAAGAATAGAATAACTGTGAGGCTCCACCTAACAACACTTCACACACATATCCACGACATGACTAACGCGTTCTTATTGCAGGAAGACAACTATAAGACCACTATGGTCACCCGCGAAATACTTTCACAATTCGGATCTTACAAAAACCAAAAATTGTCTTCAGTACTTTTTGACAAAGTAAAATATTTAAAAAACTTTAAAAACCATAAATGGTGGTCCAAAGGACGTTATGTATAGAAGCTCGCTTTCCTACGAAATACGCCTGGCCATATTAGAGGGAGCTGAAACCAAAGAGGAAACACCTGGAAGGAAAAGGCAGATAAAGAGCGGTCTGATCTGACTCGAAGGACGGAAGCATCAAGCCCAAAGACAACGCAAATACTAAAACTTTAGTCAAGAAAGTGACGCAAAAAACCCTGACCACAAATATAGACGGAGACTATTAGCAACCTTGGCTAGCTAGAAGCAGTCTGAAAGTAGTCGAACTTTAAATTATTTTTTTTTTTCCTAAAAAAAAAAAAATCGGAATCGGAACGGGAATTCCCGTTTTTGTGAGGCTTGCATAGCCGGTCGGTGGTAACAATTGTTATCGAGTAGATTTATGCACAAATTGAACTACAGTTTAATTGATTTGCAACATGTGTTATTGAATAAATGAACATTTTGAAGATAAATATTTTCTAATAGCCCATTAATTTATCTTCAAAATAATAATTAGAGGGAGGTAAATGCGGTCGGCCCTCGCAAGTGCCGATTGGTATATCAAATGTATGTCTAGCCCTATATGCCTAATATGCATGAAGACGTGGAAAAAGGTCCTCATGGAACACTGACCGTTCAGTGGCTAATGCTAACTACTAAATGTTAAATTGCCTAGCAGAATTACAAATAGCCGATACATACTGAGCTTGGTTCCACAATATCTTGCAAAAGATACGCGACCAACTAATGGTGCGTTCTGATGCATGGAGACGAGATTCGCACAGATAAGTGTTGGACGTCAACAGTGGCATTACCGTGTCAATAAATTGCCACACACAAAAAAAGCAATACGGATCAATATTAGAACACGTTCAGGTGCTCGGGAAAAGATGAATCACAAATAGAAGGATGAATTTCCATAACCTAAATAAACAGATCAAACAGACAGGGAAATCCCCGTTAATGGAGAAATAATACTTTGACAAGAGATATCAGAGAATGTAAACTGAGAATTATATTCTGAAGATCCGAAGCTCGTGGGTTTAAATCCGAACTGAGCTGGCTTTTTAAAATACATTGGCGCCCAGTTCAACCCAGTCTTAACTGTGTACAAGATACAGTTATGGGAAGTAACGGTGGCCTGTGTGATGCTGACCACAGCACCCAGAATGTTTTGCCTAGTCTAAAAGATACTGTTCTAGCCCAATATGCCCGAATACATCTGAAGATGTAGATAAGGGCCTTTTATAGCTAATATAGAGAATTGCCAAACCAGCAATTTTGGAAGAAAACAAATTGATTGAGAAAACTCCCTGTGTGAGTTCTGGGGAATAGACATCCCTTTTAAGTCAAAGTGCATCAGCCTGAGAGGCAAGGAACCAATAGTCTGCATACAAATATGACAATTCTGTCAAACGGAGACGCGCGCAAAAATCAAGTTCTGGAACAAGGCTAAAGGTCAGACGTGGACGAACAACCAGAACTTTTTATCGGAGTTTACAGCCGGTGAACGGGAAGAAAAAAGATACTAGATAAACGACAAGCCCTCCCCCCCCCCTCCCCCAACACTCCTCTCTTCCCCCCCCCCCCCCCCCCCCCCCCCCCCCAAAAAAAAAAAAAACAAAGCGAACGTTGAAGAGAGAGGAGAGAACTGTTAAACTGGATTTCATCCATGACATCCATAGGCTTGCACAGGGTAGAATGGAATGGATGGCTAGACTGCGAGCCATATATGTCGTAGAATGGTTAGTTGTTGGCAGATACAGGCAAGAAAGGTGTGGTTAATATTAACTCTTTCGGTCCCAAGCGCGCTTCACTTAGTTAACATATCTTTTTTATCTTAGGTTCAAGACTCCATAGGTGCCGGAATTAGGAGGCTCAGTCACTAGCGCCTACATCCCCTCCCCCCCCCCCCTACTCTTTCAGGGGTACTGAGGACTAGCCGCCCTTCCGCCCATGTTGTTTTGGTTGCTGGGAAAGGGAAACGGCGGCAGGGGGGAAGGGGTAAAATAATGGTTAAAAGGTACGGTACCCTTGATGCCAGGGAGATATACAATGTTCTAGTTTTTATCTTTCGCAGTCTTGAAATGTAGATGGAACTAAAGTTGTTTGACAGCAGATCCCTTTTTAAAAGATATGTCCCACACTGAAGAAATAACGTCATCTAAAAATCACAATTGATGCAGAAAGGGTAACGAAAAAAAAAAATCCTGTAGATCTGGGGAAAAAAGAACATCTTTAAAATGTCATATGACAGTTCTTGTCGCAACATGACACATGGGGTTGTCACACACTGAATCATTCATGACTGTTGACAATGATATCTTTTGTGACAACTGCTGTGTGAAACCCCATACATTTGTAATATGAATATCATTCATTTTTGTTGCTATCCGTTAACTCAGTCGGTCCCATTTTGTAGGCAGGTTTATTTAGAGTATAAGCTGTCGCATTATGCAGATACTGCGTTAGTCTCCTCAAAGGAGTTAAAAGGTAAAGTCGGGAGATGTGAACCAGCGTCACTGCACACGGTTATAAACCATAAGTGTTCTGCCACCATTACGAACAGCTGATAAGAATTGTCCGCCTGTGTCGCCGTCCGCACTTAACTCTGTAGCTACAGCGACGTTCCTCCATTTACCTCAGAGTGTCAACTCTGGTACCGATTTCCTAGAGGCTGGGTGAACCCCGGTAATCGCCCGGTTTCGAACACCGACCGTGGCCGCAGCGAATCGCAGCTGGATTTGAAAGCGAGCATCTTATCGACTGGGCTAACGCGGCTCCTGATCAAAGAAGTTACATTGTTGTATGAGATTAAAGGAGTTTCATTACTATGTTGTTAAAAAAAGGGGAAAAAAAAGGGGGGGGGGGTTTAGATAAGGAATTGACTGACTGACTTTCTACCCTACCAGGACATCACACAAGCGATAAACACCCGATGACACAAAGTGCCACCACGTGGATGGGGATCACTGTGGAGAGGTCCCAGAAACCGCGTTCAGCTCTAGGCCATATTTATGGCCAGGCTATTTTGCGACCCCTGGCAAAGCCAGAGTAGGGCTTCAATTAACGAAAAATTGCATCCTAAAAAGGACGGGATTGATAATCAAATGAAGAATTGTTTGAGGCAGGTTTCTAAGCACGCCCGTTTTGACCGCAGCCACAAACACCAATGGACAACCGAAATGTGCATATGCAATGTTTATGTGGCTCATTAGCTTGATGTGTGCTATTTTTTTTTTTTTCACAGTCCAAAACTTTCCTTGCTGCTGCATGTGAGTGATTTATGATAAGTGCAAAAGTAAATATTCCCGCCAGGTGCGAGGTTCGTGATGTTCCGTATATTAAAAAAAATAGTGCTGCAGCAAATCACAGTCAACTCGTTTAGGTTTTTGGACTGGAGGTTATGACTGATAGTATGATTAGGAAATGGTGTCGAATGTTTAGAGAAGGATGAACAAATATTCATAATGATGATCGTTGCGGTGTGGTGATAAATGATTTAGTCGAACAAATGAACAATTCATTAAAATTGTCGTTTCACAGTTTCTGCGTTGTCTGTCGAATTTTCGGAAGTTACACGTTAACTGAAATACGACATTGTGACAAGAAATTTTGGATAGAAACAAAATTGTGTGCTATCCAAAACAAAAGACGTAGGTTTCTGTCCTCTGAAATTGCGCTTTTTGCACAATGATTCTCTCCCTCACGCCGCAGATAGAACTGTTTAATTGTTGCAAACATTTCACTAGGAAATTATTGACCATCCGAGCTACAGTCCCGATCTGGCGCCAAGTGATTACCACCATTTCATGCTCCTAAAGGAGCGGCTGACATCCCAACAGTTTGAAACTGATGATAAACTGCAGACTGGCGTTAACAAATGGTTCAAGACGCTGGCGACAGACTTCTATGGCTTTGGAATACCACAATACCAAAAATGTGTTGAAGTCAAAGATGACTATGTTGAGTAAATGTGTGGTTTACTGTTGGCTGCAATTAATCAATAGCAAAACAGCATCCTCCTCCTCCTCCTTAAAAACAACAATAACAATTAATTAATTTTATACATAATGGTTTTTTTTATTTTTATTTTATAGCGGGACTTTCTTTTTAAAAACGCGGCGTCTGTGGCTGAGGCGTTGGGAGTCAGACTCGTTATTCCAACGTTACGCGATCCAAACCAACTGCTGGCTGCGTGGATTTTTATCATGGTATGGGTCAATCTAGCCTAAAATGGGTACCAGGATGTATGTCCTGGGGTGGTAAAGACGGCCGGCGTAATGCTGATGACTTTACCTACGTAGTGCCGATTGGTCTGTAAAAATATGGGTTCTCTTTCCAAATGCCCGATGCGCTAAAAGGCGTGAAATGGGATCTTTACTTTTACTTTAAAAACGCGCCTCGTACTATTATATAAAGTAGTACATTAGTAAGATCAACGAATTACTCTTTGCGGATGACCTGGCCTTGGTAGCAGATACAGCCATGAAATTGCAACAACATCTAGCATCCATGAATTAAGAATGTAAAACAAATAATATAAGAATCAACACTGAAAAGACAGAAGTAATGTCAATAGGAAAAAAGAAGACAGATCTAAACATAGCAATAGAATACAAAGACATTAAACAGGCATCTGAGTTTAAATATCTGGGAACTACATTTACCGAAGATGGGAAATTGGATAAAGAAATTGACATTAGATGCAGTAAAGCAAATCAAGTATTGGGACAGCTAGCCCCCCTCTTACAGCATAAGACAATCCCAATCAGCACAAAGAGACATCTTATTCAAAGCATATTTATTCCAACTGTGCTACCAGTGCCAGACATGGTCACTGACAACAAACCATAAAAGAAAATTAGTAACCACGGAAATGAGATGTCTGAGAAGGGCTGTAGGAGTGACCATAAGAGATAAGATCAGGAATGAGATCATAAGAGAACAAGTCGGCACAGAACCAATTCTGGATTACATACAAAGACAGCAAGTGAAATGGTTTTCCCACTTAGAGAGAATGCCTTGTGACACCATACCATACAAAGCATACATGGGAAGAGAAGAAGGACGTAGAGCACGGGGTAGACCAAGAACAAGATGGAAGGATAACATCAGAGAAACTCTACAACAGCACGATGTGCCTATGGTCGAGGCAGCCAGAAGAGCTAGAGACAGAACCTTATATCTCCCTCGACACCCACAGCGGTAAAAGAGGAAGTGAAAAAGAAGAAGAAGAAGAAGCTAGCTAACGTGTGTTTGACATTTCATTTGATTTGCACCAACACAGGAAAGGAGTAAGTATGGGGGAAACCCGATACTAACAACAACACATGCAACACACCTGGCCCAGGATAGAAAACTGCGACTCCCCACTACGCTGTGAGGCAATTGTGGACAAGACAAGACAACCCGATTCCAGTGAAGTTGAATCCTCGACTAAAACAAAATGCTTCGACAACGCTTTACCTCTTTTGCTGAATCAATTCAGGTGACGATTTTTAATCTGTTGCAAGAATATGCCATTGAAAGATCTGTTGTATACTCACGTCCTTTCTGAAATACTAGTGCAAAGGGTGTTACTGTTGTCTTCGACACACATGTGTTAAGTTATACCGCTTTCATTCTTCGATGATTGTCAACGTGTAGGTCGTCTCCTTCAAATGAAAGAAACAAATTCGCCATTCTGTCGAGTGTATGTTCCTCTATCTTCCTTCTGCTTTCTCACCGCCAATATTCCCAGTTGTTACCACATTCTCGAGTACGCTCCTTCTCACAACATGTGAGAAAACACAATGATTACGTCTAATAGCTTTAATGAGTTAAAGATTTGCGTCTGTCTCGTGTAGGACCGCTGCGTTTGTTTCTCTATCACTCCATGATATTCTTTGCAAAAACATGCATCTCAGCTGCGAGTGAAAACCAAGCAAATGTGGTGTAGATGCACGCATGTGGATCGGCAGGTCGTGCGGTCAAGTCCTGACGGAGGCGGTCATTTAAAAAGAAAACATGGCTTTGAGGTCAGCCCAGCCTTAAATCGGTACCAGGGGAAGCTCTTGAAAGTAGAGGGGGCCGGTGTAATTCTCACCACATCCAGCAAGTGCGAATAGGTCATACAAATATATGTGTCTAGCCCTATATGCCCAATACGCCTAAAGGAGTAGAAAAAGGTCCTTTTACCACAGGTGTATGTTAGTTTTTTCCCCGAGCTAGACTGCTTTTTGCCCATATCTCATATAAAGTCAACACTGCAGGTTTTTATAGCATTGGAGCACTATTTTCTTTCTGCTATGATATAAAACGGGGCTGTGGTGTTGCCTCGAGTGCTATAGGTTCCGAGTTCTATCCATGGACTTGGACTTCTAGTAATTTCCCCTGGTCTCTGGGTAGTGAGATCGGACGCCCGTGTGCATCGTTGCGCAAGTAAAAAATCCCTTGGCAGTTGGAAATCGGCGCTACCCGGGCAAACTTAGGAGTTAAAAATATACCCAAAATATTTCAGGGCCCTCGCTGGTGCTACAGAGCATGTGCACTCTGCTGAGCGTCTTCGGATTTAGACTTGGCTTAGAAAAATAACGGAGCACTTATGGGTTGCTACACATGTGCGATGACGTTTATCCATTGTTCAAAACCTCAAACCTCGAAACCTCAAAACCTTAAAACCTCCTCTATCTTATGATATGAAAGGTTAAAGAAATACCTGCAGTGATGGGCGGAGAGAACATCACTTTTGAAATTGATAAAAATCTGTAAAGTCCGAAAAATCTTGTGGGACGAGTATTTCTACAACAGTGGGTTTTTGGTGGCATCTGTCGGGAGACAGGCGAATGTTTTATGTTCTGTTTTCAAGACAAAAAAGCAAAGACGCTTCTCCCGATCATTAGCAAAAACATTAGACCTGGCACATGACAGAAGTCTCCGACTTGTGTCGTGCGTACAATGGAATTGCAAAAATTCCTGGATTGACGCATCTCACCGTCAATCACTTCATCAATTTTGTCGACCCCACCACAGGTTTGCATGCGCAATGCCTCGAGCCCCAACACTGACCCCAACCCTAACCCAATGAATGACCCTTTTTAGGGCCACCCCCAAAGTATTCCAATTGGTAATTTATCTTGTCGTTTGCACATAGAGTTTCACACAAACAAATAGCAAAAACAGCTTCCTACTTAACAACAACAACAATAACCCTAAAATACCCCCCCCCTTTCCCCCCCCCCCCCCCCCCCTTCCCCCCCCCCCCCCCCCCAAAGAAAAACAACAACTATGAAAACTGTATCCGCCCAATTGGACAGTCCAAAAATAAAAAGTGCATAGCAAAAAAAACTGAAGGAAAAAAAAAAACACTGTACAGTACACAAAACAGAAGCAAAGAAAAGTGAAAAACTGCAGAGCACAAAATTGCACAGCAAAATAAAATGCTAAATTACTATACTATACGCTTCTTCTACCAACCCCTGAAATATTAGACTGTCCCATGACCTGTGGATTTCGCCTGTTTGTGGTCAGATATTGAAAAGTACCAACTTTTTAAAAGATTTTAATGTTGTATTTTTTTCCAGTATTTTTTGGTGTGACGAATAATGAGCAGGCTGATAGGCAGGCTGCTGCTGCTGTTGCTGCAAAATTGGGCGGTGAGCTACTTTATCATGAAGCAGACGCTGAGAAAGCTCTGCGGGATCGCCTGGACCGTACAGTGTTACTGAGTATCCAGACCTCGTGAGACTGATTTTGCAAGGGGTAAGCAATCTGGGACGAGGCTCAACACGTAGCGTAAAAGGAATAATCGTCCTTTGTGGGCCGTTAGACGTTACTTATGGCTCGCATTCAATTCCTCCACGCCGCTCTGTTGCATGCAACTATTTCTATTTCTGACAGAGTTCAGCCTAGCCTTTTTTGCCTATCGTAATAATGTTCTTTTAAATGTTTCCCTTGGACATAAGATAGATGGACATTTAATCAAGTTAAAACTGGCTGATCTGTTTCGAATTTTGTTGTTGTTGTTGTTGTTGCTGTTGTTGTTGTTGTTGTTGTTGTTGTTGTTGTTGTTGTTGTTGTTGTTGCTACTGATAACGAGGAACAGAGTACAGTGGAAATGCCTTCAGAAAAATGATATAAATCCTTGATTCCTATTTTATTATTAAATCTTTTTTGTCTTCTTCTTCTTCTTCTTCTTCTTCTTCTTCTTCTTCTTCTTCTTCTTCTTCTTCTTCTTCTTCTTCTTCTTCTTCTTCTTCTTCTTCTTCTTCTTTTTTATGTTCTTGTTCTTGTTCTTCTTGTTCTTGTTCTTGTTCTTCTTCTTCTTCTTCTTCTTCTTCTTCTTCTTCTTCTTCTTCTTCTTCTTCTTCTTCTTCTTCTTCTTCTTCTTCTTCTTCTTCTTCTTCTTCTTTTTCATGTTCTTGTTCTTGTTCTTCTTGTTCTTCTTGTTCTTGTTCTTGTTCTTGTTCTTCTTCTTCTTCTTCTTCTTCTTCTTCTTCTTCTTCTTCTTCTTCTTCTTCTTCTTCTTGTTCTTGTTCTTCTTGTTCTTGTTCTTGTTCTTCTTCTTCTTCTTCTTCTTCTTCTTCTTCTTCTTCTTCTTCTTCTTCTTGTTCTTCTTCTTCTTTCTTCTTCTTCTTCTTCTTTTCTTCTTCTTCTTCTTCTTCTTCTTCTTCTTCTTCTTCTTCTTCTTCTTCTTCTTCTTCTTCTTCTTCTTCTTCTTCTTCTTCTTATTGTTATTATTATTATTATTTTGATTATTATTATTATTATTATTC
Source organism: Candidula unifasciata (assembly GCA_905116865.2). Taxonomy (NCBI): domain Eukaryota; kingdom Metazoa; phylum Mollusca; class Gastropoda; order Stylommatophora; family Geomitridae; genus Candidula; species Candidula unifasciata. Next base: position 618,824 of record CAJHNH020000669.1, read on the forward strand.
TACTACTTTTTCTTCTTCTTCTTCTTCTTCTTGTTCTTGTTCTTCTTCTTCTTCTTCTTCTTCTTCTTCTTCTTCTTCTTCTTCTTCTTCTTCTTCTTCTTCTTCTTCTTCTTCTTCTTCTTCTTCTTCTTCTTCTTCTTCTTTTTTGTTTTGTTCAACAGCGGTATGCTCCAGGAAAAGTACTAGTTGTTCGTCCATTTACACTTTTGGTTTGTGCCAGGACGTGAGTTTTGTGTGTGCATCCGTTTTACAGGCTTATTTGTGGACAGTTGTTTTTTTCTTGCTGCTCGGGTAGATGTATTCCGACTTTGAAGGAAACTCCAGATTAGTAGACCCCTTCGACATGATAATTGGCGACGCCAGTAGGTCTATACTTGATTTTTCCCACAACAGGGCCCTGGAATCCACACGGGAAATTCATTAAATAAAAATATGTTTGCCCGCAGCCTTTCAACATTCACAGAGAAACAAAACTTAGAATTTCCCGAGTCTTGTGAGGGTTCCCAAAAAGGCAAACCAATATTTGCAAACATGCATCTGACACTAGGAGTGGTCTGCAGACCTTTTCCAGACAGAATGCGGGTAATGATGGAGTGAGGGTGGGATCTTTTTATTTTATTTTTGTATCGGTAAAAGTTAGCAAGCTGGATGTTTGATTTGCTATGTGTTACAGTGGTTCCCAACTGGTTGTCTTGAGAACGCTCAGGGATTTGTGGAACAAATTTAAGGAGCTCGTCACAGTAGGCACTACTACTCTATTGCAAACGTCTGTCTCTTTCTTTCTTTCTTTCTTTCTTTCTTTCTTTCTTTCTTTCTTTCTTTCTTTCTTTCTTTCTTTCTTTCTTTCTTTCTTTCTTTCTTTCTTTCTTTCTTTCTTTCTTTCTTTCTTTCTTTCTTTCTTTCTTTCTTTCTTTCTTTCTTTCGTTGGTTTCGACATTGGTGGCCTAAGTTCCATCGAGAGATAACGGACAAAAGAAGAAGACGAAGAAGGTGTTATTTAGTATAAGCCAGGTCTACCTTCTAGCTTGATCCATAAATGGGACATTAGATAGAAATCATTTTGTAACTTATAATTTTCATAAACATTATTTGCGCTTGAAATATGTCAAGAATCCAGCGCCTCGTCATGCTGGGGTACCAGGTTCAATCCCAGCTGCGCACCTTGCGTTGGTTTCGACATTGGTATCGAGAAGCCGACCGTCCACGAAGCAATGGCAAACTACTGGGGGTAAATTTGCCTAGACAACCCACAACATGCAAAAAATGCTAGTGCTGGTTCTGCAATGTCCTGTAAAGGATACACAACTAACATTCATTTACACGCAGATGTTTAATATCGACAACTGGATTTCACTTAAGTTTGATAGTGGATAGAGAAGGGAGGGGAAAGAAGGGGGGGGGCAGAGAGAACTATTGACTACTTTTTGTCTACTAGATTAATAAGCTCATTGAAACAATCGACTACTTTATGTCGGCTAGATTTAAGTCCTAACAATCGACTACTTTATGTCGGCTAGATTTGAGTCCTAGCAATCGACTACTTTATGTCAACTAGATTTAAGTCGTAACAATCGAATACCTTATGTCGGCTAGATTTAAGTCCTAACAATCGACTACTTTAAGTCGGCTAGATTTAAGTCCTAACAATCGACTACTTTATGTCGGCTAGATTTAAGTCCTAACAATCGACTACTTTTTGTCAACTAGATTTAAGTCCTAACAATCGACTACTTTATGTCGGCTAGATTTAAGTCCTAACAATCGACTACTTTATGTCGGCTAAATTTAAGTCCTAACAATCGACTACTTTATGTCGGCTTGATTTAAGTCCTAACAATCGACTACTTTATATCGGCTAGATTTAAGTCCTAACAATGGACTACTTTATGTCGGCTAGATTTGAGTCCTAACAATCGACTACTTTATGTCAACTAGATTTAAGTCGTAACAATCGAATACCTTATGTCGGCTAGATTTAAGTCCTAACAATCGACTACCTTATGTCGGCTAGATTTAAGTCCTAACAATCGACTACTTTAAGTCGGCTAGATTTAAGTCCTAACAATCGACTACTTTATGTTGGCTAGATTTAAGTCCTAACAATCGACTACTTTTTGTCAACTAGATTTAAGTCCTAACAATCGACTACTTTATGTCGGCTAGATTTAAGCCCTGACAATCGACTACTTTATGTCGGCTAGATTTAAGTCCTAACAATCGACTATTTTTGTCAACTAGATTTAAGTCCTAACAATCGACTACTTTATGTCGGCTTGATTTAAGTCCTAACAATCGACTACTTTATGTCGGCTTGATTTAAGTCCTAACAATCGACTACTTTATGTCGGCTTGATTTAAGTCCTAACAATCGACTACTTTATGTCGGCTAGATTTAAGTCCTAACAATCGACTACTTTATGTCGGCTAGATTTAAGTCCTAACAATCGACTACTTTATGTCGGCTTAATTTAAGTCCTAACAATCGACTACTTTATGTCGGCTAGATTTAAGTCCTAACAATCGACTACTTTATGTCGGCTAGATTTGAGTCCAAACAATCGACTACTTTTTGTCAACTAGATTTAAGTCCTAACAATCGACTACCTTATGTCGGCTAAATTTAAGTCCTAACAATCGACTACTTTATGTCGGCTAAATTTAAGTCCTAACAATCGACTACTTTATGTCGGCTTGATTTAAGTCCTAACAATCGACTACTTTATGTCGGCTAGATTTAAGTCCTAACAATCGACTACTTTATGTCGGCTAGATTTAAATTGGAGCGAAAAGCTTAGGGGAGGCTTGTAACCCTGTCATGAGAGACGCGAATGCTAAGGCGGGCTTTATAACCAGGAAAACCCATTTGTCAGCAGACGACACGACAGAAAACTTTCCCGCCAGTAAAATGGAGAAAAATTCAGAATTAATTTCCACTAGTATTGAAGAGATCTACATTTGAGTATCGTTTACAGGACCAACATTTGAGTATCGTTTACAGGACCAACAGTTGAGTATCGTTTACAGGACCAACATTTGAGTATCGTTTACAGGACCAACATTTGAGTATCGTTTACAGGACCAACAGTTGAGTATCGTTTACAGGACCAACAGTTGAGTATCGTTTACAGGACCAACAGTTGAGTATCGTTTACAGGACCAACATTTGAGTATCGTTTACAGGACCAACAGTTGAGTATCGTTTACAGGACCAACAGTTGAGTATCGTTTACAGGACCAACAGTTGAGTATCGTTTACAGGACCAACATTTGAGTATCGTTTACAGGACCAACATTTGAGTATCGTTTACAGGACCAACATTTGAGTATCGTTTACAGGACCAACATTTGAGTATCGTTTACAGGACCAACATTTGAGTATCGTTTACAGGACCAACATTTGAGTATCGTTTACAGGACCAACATTTGAGTATCGTTTACAGGACCAACATTTGAGTATCGTTTACAGGACCAACATTTGAGTATCGTTTACAGGACCAACATTTGAGTATCGTTTACAGGACCAACATTTGAGTATCGTTTACAGGACCAACATTTGAGTATCGTTTACAGGACCAACATTTGAGTATCGTTTACAGGACCAACAGTTGAGTATCGTTTACAGGACCAACAGTTGAGTATCGTTTACAGGACCAACAGTTGAGTATCGTTTACAGGACCAACATTTGAGTATCGTTTACAGGACCAACAGTTGAGTATCGTTTACAGGACCAACAGTTGAGTATCGTTTACAGGACCAACAGTTGAGTATCGTTTACAGGACCAACAGTTGAGTATCGTTTACAGGACCAACATTTGAGTATCGTTTACAGGACCAACATTTGAGTATCGTTTACAGGACCAACATTTGAGTATCGTTTACAGGACCAACATTTGAGTATCGTTTACAGGACCAACATTTGAGTATCGTTTACAGGACCAACATTTGAGTATCGTTTACAGGACCAACATTTGAGTATCGTTTACAGGACCAACATTTGAGTATCGTTTACAGGACCAACATTTGAGTATCGTTTACAGGACCAACATTTGAGTATCGTTTACAGGACCAACATTTGAGTATCGTTTACAGGACCAACATTTGAGTATCGTTTACAGGACCAACATTTGAGTATCGTTTACAGGACCAACATTTGAGTATCGTTTACAGGACCAACATTTGAGTATCGTTTACAGGACCACTCCCAGCTTAATTTAGCTGTTGTGGTTTTTCTGGGCAAATTTGTATCGAACCCGGCACCCAGGCATTACGAAGCGCGTTCGTAACGCCTTAGTCACACACACACCAACTACGAAAACCAGAGGAAATAAGGGAGCAAAGAAAAATACAGGTGTAAATATAGAAGAAAGAATTGTGAAGACCAAAAAAAAAAGTGAACGACAAAGAAACATTGTGTAAAGCAAGGAGAAGGAAGCGAGGAAGAAAGTGAAAATAAGTGAATGAATGAAAGAATGAATGAATGAATGAATGAATGAATGAATGAATGAATGAATGAATGAATGAATGAATTAAGAAACAACGATAATGGAACAATAAAAGTCGAAAAAATAATCGACATCGAATGGAAAATGGGAAAAAACAAAACAATGAGAAGAAACAAGATGTAATATATATATATATATCTATATATATATATATATATATATATATATATATATATATATATATATATATATATATATATATATATATATATATATATATATTCTCGCACGCCCACGTGGGTAAATACACTGAAATAGTGAGGGTGTGGGTTTGAACCTTAACAATGCCCACCCACGTGAGAAACTGGACTATTATCTAAGCTATGTTGATCCTAGACAGTCCTGGATAGCCAAGAAAACAGCGAGTGGCTCGTTCCATGAAATGAAAGTTGCTGTACTTGTATCCACAGGAGTAGGAGAAGGGATAGATAGATATCTGGATAAACCCACTGTGATATAATCCAGGTGCTCAGTTAACCCCTGCGACTGGTCTCCTCTCCTGGCATTACTTAAAAAGCCCCCATCAAGTGATTTAAATATTTGTTAGCTGAAGTAAACTAATATGCACAAAGACACTTGAACCTAAGTACACAATTTACGTAACTCTGTGTAACAACATCAAAAAGATTTATTTAATAAATCGAAATTAAAATGAACTTGCTTAGGCTAGTAGAGTTTAGGTTATGTGAATGATGATTTCATAAAGGTATTGGAAAGTAACAACCTTTGGACAGTTCTCGGCTTGAGACCCTGCCTATCTTTTCCAGTTTGTCGTCCTCACTGCTTTCTGCAGGTCGTTACACTCGACGGTCGGCAAATAATGGATGCCTACTAGTCCCTGCCCAATGTGGGAACTGGAGAATGAAGAAACAAGCGCATATTTGTAGTATCTGCTCTAGATGTACACTAAGCATGTATATTATACTAACATCAAGCATGTTTATTTAAATAAAACATTTCATCTCTCCCTCATGCTCACATTCACTCCTGTCCAATTTGGAAGGGCTTATGTCTCACATTCCAACTGTTACATCTTCTGCCTTCCTCTACACGTCCTGTAATGATAGTCAAGTCTTATACGTCAGGTGCCAGCTCTCGTACAGACTCAAAATGACAATCAGTCAGACAGAACCAGTTCTGGAATCTATGCTTGGAACAATCGACGCGCCCAGAATGCTAACAATAGTTCTGGGGCGAATCAAATAACAAATCTCGTGGATTTACTCTCCGGGATCAATCTCCGCATTAGCCTCCCGAGAGTTAAACACATTTCAGTGTGTAAGCTGTATGTAATACAGATTCACATTAACCACACGTGAAAAGATTGCCAAAGTTATCTTCACGCTTGTGATTTCAAAAACATGATAGTTCATTAAATTTCAATGGCAACAACAACATTTAGGTTTTACAACATTGAAACACACGTGCACGAAAAAACATTCATGACACTATAAGTAGGTAGGATATAAAGCAATGTGACAGTGCCCTACGAGAATGAAGAAATGTCCGCCTAGGAGTATTACAAAGTGATGAAGACACACACTTGAGCAAAAAGACAGTTAGATCTCTATCATAAATAAAATAAAGGTTTTGAAACTAATTTCGATCTTACCTGGAAAAATGAAACCACAATGCCAAAAGTTCTGTCTCAAGCTTAGGTTAAGCCCAACAGATGGCATGTGCTCGACAGGATCTCATTTACCAGACCTATAGTTCACCCCTTTATAACTTTTATCAAGCTCCTCCTACATTACGCCTAAAATCATTCTCATTCACGGATATCACAGCTCCTCCCTTATTCGCTGTCAGTCAGGGCTGTACAACTATTGTTTGAATTCCCACGCTAGGATCTCCTGGTTCAATTAAGCTGACCAGAGCAAATAAGACAAGTCACACCTCCAGTCTACTTCACCTGTCATCACAATAAAATCCGACTTTGTCAATTCTTCTGCCAACACTTTCCGCTCACTGTGTCAATAGTGACGATCTGACGGCACTCCAGTTGAGGTAACCTCAGGGGGAGATAATGGCAATTAGCCCTTGTTATCTGTTCCTGAAGATCTGGCAGGGGGAATAACTATCTGACACCAACAAATGGTGTGCAAATCTCCAGTCAGTAAGTCTGCTTGGTCAGTCTTATCTCTGGACCTCAACACTTAACATCTGGGAAAAAGTTGTAGTGTTTGATATGACCAACGGTCCAGGAGAATTAAAGGTGTGATGTGGTCGTCATTAGGGATGTATCCAAATCCCTATTTTCCTGTATACTTTCAAAATACAAAGAAATAAAAGTAGGTTGAGGAAAGACATTCTGGAGTCCCCGAGCGTATTGTCATATATATATATATATATATATATATATATATATATATATATATATATATATATATATATATATGTATATATATATATATATATATATATATATATATATATATATATACGCACACACACATATATACACACACACACACACACATATATATATATATATATATATATATATATATATATATATAAACATACACACACATATATATATATATTTATATATATATATATATATATATGTGTGTGTGTGTGTGTGTGTATGTGTATATATATATATATATACTAGCTGTACCCGGGCACCCTTTGCTGTGGCATAGTTTGGCTAAATGGAAATGAAAGAAAATAGAAATCGCACGTGTCTAATACAATCATTGTCTGCTCAGATATAGAGATAGTCTTTGATCCCCGCCCACCACTACAACTAAATACACCTACTACTCTCTCCCTCATCAAAGGTTTTTGGAAAAGAAAGACAATGGAAATCGCACCTGTCTAATATAGTTAATGTCGCAATCATTCTCTGCACATTTATATAGAGATAGTCTGGTTTTCAAACTTTAGAACACGCACCATATAATTGTGTCTTTATATTAGTGGTCGTTTAAATGGTGCTATTAGCACAGTAACAAAAGTGGTTATTTGGTTATCACATTCTAAAGCTGTTTGTATTTTTATAGGAGACGTAAGTAAAGCTACTACTGTACTTGTAAATAACAAAGTAAGTCGTACAAAAATTAGAATAGTGAAGGTAGCGTTAGTAAAATATAAACAATTTAAGTAAGTAATGAGAACTTTAAAATCATGTGTAAAGCTGTTCAAGTTCTCTTTAATTTCAGTCATTACCCCGTCCCCTCCCCTCTTCCACCGACTACTGCTCTCTCCCTCTTCGAAATATTTAGAAATCACTACCTGGCGATATTTTGTTGTTGCTGTAACTGACATTGACATCCCTGTCCATCCGAACTAAAATGGGGAGCAGGAATTGTAATAGGTAGGGAATGGGGCTAGTGTAATATTTACCACATCATGCTTCAAGTACCAGTACAACTACTACCACGACCACCACCACAGTAGCTAAAATAGTGTCACTGCTATCTGTGTTACCATCGGAGTAGACAGAGAGTCGTGAGCCAGAAGATTTGGTTCCGAATTGCTAGTGCTGTCGCCACAGACTGGTCAGGTTGGGATGCATAATTTTTTTTTTTTTAAGTATTAGGGCAACATGGCTAGTGCTGTCACCACGACAGAGCAGATGAGGATATTATTTTAGTCCGGGGTAAAAAAAAAAAATTAACTACTGCGGATTCGAACCCTTGTCTCCCGCACGGGAACCCAGTGTTCTAACCATTCGACCAAGCAGCCACTTAATCGGGTTAACGAAAAGAGAACTTAAGTATTTTAAGTGTCTGCAGTGTCCCGATTATAACAACTCAAAACAGCAGGCAATTGTTTTCTCATAGACAGATATTCTAAATATAATAATGAAACGGCACAACAAAAGAAATCGCACGTGTCTAACACGGTTAATGTCGCAGTCAATGTCTGCGCAGACGTCCAGATAGTCCCTGATGCCCCCCCCCCCCATTCTTTTTCCCTACCAATCCATCGGCTACTTTTCAACTCAACGAAGGATGTTTGAAAAAAAAAATCGTGTCTAATATAGTTATTGTGGCAATCACTGCCTGCACAGATATAGATATAGTCTTGTTTGCTGTGCCACGACCTACTCTATGTATTAGAGGAGGTGTTGGCTGCACGGCGCATGCGCAATTATTACTGTGGCTATAATTAGAAATCACTAAAATTATAAATATTAGTTTCGAATAATATGGCCTTAATTGCGGTCACCTATCTCTAACAGTGACAGGTTGAATTTCAAACCATGATGGGTCAACATCCGGTATCAAAACAAACATATCCTGAAAATTTCAGCTAAATCGGTTCAGTAGTTTCCGAGTCTATAGGGAGCAAAAAAACACACAAACATTGATATATATATATATATATATATATATATATATATATATATATATATATATATATATATATATATATATATATATATGTGTGTGTGTATATATATATATATGTATATATATATATATATATGTGTGTGTGTATATATATATATATATATATATATATATATATAATATATATATATATATATATATATATATATGTATATATATATATATATATATATATATATATATATATATATATATATATATATATATATATATATATATATATGTGTGTGTGTGTGTATATATATATATATATATATATATATATATATATGTGTGTGTGTGTGTATATATATATATATATATATATATATATATATATATATATATATATATATATGTGTGTGTGTGTGTGTGTGTGTGTGTGTATATATATATATATATTAAAACTAAAAAAAATAAAAACAATGAAACAAATCCAAACAAACACTTGCTCAATGAAAGAGATGGGGAAGGGATGCGGGAGAGGGTTGGGGGGTTAACCAACAGAAGACGCCATGTAAGCTCAGAGATAGACCGATTCATCTTCTGCCTGTCCTAGATACTGTGTTCCAGCTGAGTTCCCGCCCAACATGACCCAGGGCCAGTTACGATTGACCAGACGCTGGTGCGAGCAGGCTTGCGTGTCCAAGCGTGGCTGTGTACCAAGTTATATTTTGGTAAGTTTGACGTTAGTCTTCCCAAATAGAGTAGATCACTTTTCATTGACAAGTTTGTTGGTCTGGTCGACTTTCCTTATGGTTACGGGTGTGTCCCGCTCTGTTGTTTGGTTACTACGATGTCTTGCATTTACGTTTTTATTCCGAGAAAGAGAATGCCTGTGACATAGGTTGCAGCACTCTCTAAGGGGGTTGTGTTGGACCCAGTTTCTCCATGTTTTTGGAGTGTTAAAAGCGATGGCGTGCTGAAATATACAACACGAGATATCAACGGCATTGCGGAATACCCCCGTAACCGTGTGTGAAGGCCACGGGGCTCAGGAACTACTAATCAGAAGAAAGCTAGTGTGTATATGTGCAGGGTCTGGGGAGACTAACGTTGAACTAACCGATATTTCTACTAGGAAAGTCTTTTCCCGGTTTCATTTTGGATCCCATAATACGATGCATGATACCAAACACAATGAAGTGCTCTTTTCCCAGCCATCCATATTGATGAAGCACTAGCACATAAAACCTGCCATCTTTCTCTGCCTTTCGCATAATGAATGAATGTTTGATAACTTAGTTCTGTCCATTCCTTGATGTTGTCATTCCAGGTTGTTCTTTGCCCTCTTCTTCTTCTTCGACTACCCTCCCCCCCCCCTCCCCCCAATGTTAATTGAAGCACAGTCTTTGTAATCGATCTTGTCTTATCACGTGCCCAATCTAAGCTAGCTTGCGACGTTTTACCACTGCTAAGAGGCTCCGAATGTCCTGAAAATTGCCGCATGCTCATTCGAAAAGACCTGTTTCGCTATTTCCGCTCTTGTATCTGCTTCCGATCAACGAAAACAGTCAAGTATATCTCTTTTAGAGAAGATGGACACCGTCACAAGACTTGGCCGGAATAGTACTATGATAGGTTGATTGTATCGAATGTCGATGTCTCCCTTCAAGGAAAGGGCGCCGGAACCTGGACGTTAGAAGCACTTTAATTCAGTACATCTAATGATTAATTAAATAAAGAATGTCTTTAGTCAAAATGGGTGCAGTATATTTATATGACAGTACTGTGGCGTCCGTGGCTAAGGCGTTGCGAGTCCGACTCGTAAGCCAGCATACCGCGATCGAAACCCACTGCAGGATTTTTGTCGTGGTATGGGACGTCGCAGGTCGACCCAGCCTCAAATGGGTACCAGGATGGGCTGTCCTGGGAAAGTAAAGACAGCCGGCGTAATGCTGACCACATTACCCACAGTGCTGATGGTCTGTAAAAGTATGGGACGCTCTGCCCGATGCGCCGAAAGGCGTGAAAAGGGATCTTTACTTTACTTACTTACTGTATGTACACGAAGCATGAAAACGGCTTACCGACAATCATGGTGATCCCGTGCAATTTGGTTTGTTGACCATAAATTCAAATTTTGGAAAAGATCGTTTCTGAACAGAGTTCGCTCTTAATTTGTATAATAACAGCAGACTTAAAAAATGTTTCAACACTTGCAAAAAAAAAAAAAAAAAAAGACATCAAGAAGAAGTGTGGACACACTTACAAAGAAAAAGCGCTATAGAGTTGGTTGAAAGTTGTTTATTTACCCAACAGAACTTTGTTAGCTCAGTAGCAATGTTGCGACAGAATAATGTAGCAGCTATCTGACAGGGCGGCCATGGTTAGCAAACCCCCTGAACATTTCCGTTGACAAGAACTGGTCCCTGGTCAACCAGTTGAAAAACACTGCACACTGTTTATGTTTATTCAACGGATCAACATCATGGCACACGGATGTAACCCATAAGTGCTCTGTTCTTCTTCTAACTCAAGTCTGAGTCTGAAGAATCTCAGCGCAGTGCACGAACTCCTCAAATACTATGGGTAGATTTTTAACTCCGAATTTTGCTAGGGCAACGCCGTTAGACTACTCTTTTCGATTTCCAACTGCCAAGGGATTTTTTTTTTTTTTAACGTGGGCAAGATTACACACGGGTGTTCGATCTTATTACCCAGAAACCAGGGGAAATTACTAGAAGTCCACGTGAAAAAATCCCAGCCCTTACCAGGGCCTGAACCCGGAACCTCTAGCACTCAAGACGGACACTATACCTCGATACCACTCAGTCCCCCCCCCCCCCTCAACAATTATGATAGGGACGACGACCAAAGCGGTCCTTAGGCATTGCAGAGATTAGACCTAATTTCACCTCTAACCGACCACCTTTACCACAGCCACAGCAACAAGAAGAACAGCAACAACACACACCCACGCACAAAAGCAACAGCAATACAACTCGGAATTTAACACACATTCCAAGAAGTATACGCCGGACTATCCACACTACTTCTTTTTCCAACTCTCTTTTTCCCCCAGACATATTCAATTGCACTCAACAATGTATAAATTTAGCGATTTAATCTTTTACATGATTAAATGTCCTCATGTCATGTTTATGAAGGTTGCTATGGCAATGATGACGCATTGTAGTCGCCAAAAATATTCTCTCCGCCATGACAGACACAAATCCGATGCATTACCATGTTATAAATAGAGATTTGGTTTCTTTTCATGTGCATTACTTATAATCCCTGTCTGAATTTGTCGTTATTGTGAAGCCCCACCCTGGCTGTAGCCGGGGGCCCTAATATAATCTAGCGGTTGAACGGGGTTTCTGGGACCTCTCCAAGGGTGATCCTTATCTGAATGGTGGTTCTTTGTGTCATCGGGTGTTTATCGCTCTGTGTAATATCTTAGTGGGGGAAAGTCAGTCAGTCTTCGTGTGTCAAGTTTTACTGTTTATGACAGTGTGCTATGTTCTTGTTATTGTCAAGACCATTGGATAAATTATGTGTTATGTTATAGAGCATGCGTTAACGCAGCCGATAGGAGACTCGCTTTCAAATCAAGGTGCGACTCGCTGCAGCCGACAGCCTGTGTTCGAAACCGGGCGGTTCCCGGGGTTCACCCAGCCTCTCGGAACTGGGTACCAGAGTTAACACTCTGGGGTAAATGGAGGAACGTCGCTGTAGCTACGGAGTTACGTGCGGACAGCGACACAGGCGGACAATTTCTTATCAGCTGTCCGTACTGGTGTCAGAGCAATTAGGGTTTATAACCGTGTGCAATGACGCTGGTTCACATCTCCCGACTTTATCTTTTACCTTTTTATGTGTTATGCAATGTTATGTAATGCCAATCGACGTCTTTGCAAATTGGACATCCTCATGCGTGATCAGTCCTCCGATTCAGCAGCCACTCCTAGACTTAGGAGTTAAGATCTGCATTGCAAAAACCAGACGCACACCAGGCACATCAGAGGACTTGTTAATCAACGTAGAACTGGTACTATTAGCTACTGGATACTAGGATTCATACTGAGGGGAGGATCTGAGCAACTACGGACATGTTCGGAGTAAAATAATGATAACCCAACTAACTAACCAACTAACTAACTCCACGGTACCTCTTTTGATTTTTTCCATGTTTGAAAACGACATAAACGTGCTTCACCACGCTTAACTCCTCGGTCTCGCAATCGTGTTAGCATCAGAGTTTGGCCACTATCCCCTAAAACTAGTCAGTACAGCTTTGATTATATCAGCTCTGCCCATGCTTCTTCCCGTTTGCATTGTGCATTACTTGCCAGCTGGTCAGCTCTTTCATTACCATTTACCCCCACCTGCCGAGGTGTGTAGATCCAGATGATGGAGGTTAACTGCGACTTTCGAATGCTCTCTACAAATTCGGAACGTAGACTACACGTAGCGATTTCTTGAGACCATTAGTAACATCATCATCGTAATCAGTGTTGGCAATGTCAACATTATCATTAACAGCGTCATCATTAAGCCAGTGACATAGAATCGAACCACTGCTATTTTTTCAACTCTAGACCATTGCTTTGGCCTAGTCTATGCCACGGACAAATCAGTCATTACAATGGCTTAAAAAATAGGTTTATAAACATTGATGCAGCGCACATAGCTCTCATATATCAATAACTTAAAGAGAGCTGTAATCTAAATATAATTTATAGCGGCACTGATCTATAGATCAATAAGCTCTGATGTCTAGATAACTCGCGCAAGGCTATGATCTCTAGATAACTCACACAGGACTCTGATCTCTAGACAACTCACACAGGACTCTGATCTCTAGACAACTCACACAGGACTTTGA
>CAJHNH020000669.1:637500-642500 GCA_905116865.2 Candidula unifasciata
CATCGGCCTCCCGTTAACATCCCATAATCTACTCTTTGAAATCCCCAAGCGGAACCCTACGTGTTTGGATATCGGGATGATTTTGTAACCGAACTATCAATCCTGACACACGTGTGGCCTTATTTGGCGTTAGAAGTCACCGCGTTAACATATTGAGGTATTGATCTTCTCCTCAGGGGGATGACTGCAAAGATGGATTAGTTCTTTGACTGGCAAGAGTGCAGGGGTAGTTGGATATTTTCCAATTACCCCACTTTCCTCCCCCCCCCCCCTTTTTTTCCACCCCCACTCCACCCAGTTTCTTTCCCGATTTACAAACAGACGATTCGGGAAATCAAACATGGTGGGATGGGCAAGGTTGGTGGTGACACAAAGAAAACAACTGCAGAAGGCCTAATTATCTTTCAATTTAAAAAAAAGGGGGATAGAGGTAAGCTTCGTTTCAGTGTGATATTGAAGGCATGTATATGTGTTTGTGTGTATACGCACATACATACAGGGAACTCCAATATTCGTCAGGCCAATAGTTGTGTTTGATATTCCCCCGAAAAAAGTCAATATTCGTCCCTCCTTTCAAGTCGAAGGCGGGACCAGAAAAAAAGGGTGGGAAAAAAATGGGGGGGGGGGGGGGGGGGGGGGGGGGGGGGGGGGGGGGGGGGGGGGGTGGGGGGGGGTTGAACGATGGTTCGGATTCAGTGGCTGAAATTAAGGATGGCTGTCTACTTGGGGGGAAAATATTCAGGTTTTCGTCGAATAATGGCACCCAAAAATGGCTACAGATAATGGATTCCCGTGATAGCGATGTATCCGGACACTGTCGAAACATTTCGAAAAACATTTTTAAAAAATTAGATAACTTCTTGGAGAGAGAGAGAGAGAGAGAGAGAGAGAGAGAGAGAGAGAGAGAGAGAGAGAGAGAGAGAGAGAGAGAGAGAGAGAGAGAGAGCTGGCGAATAGTCTGGAAAAGTTGATGAATTATCAAGACATCAGTAACTAGAGGTGACAATACCTGATGTCATAGTAGAAGGTGACCCCCCTTCCAAACAATAACTATTCTTTTCTCATCCAAACAGCAAATGTCCTTTTTTTTTTTTTTAGATTGTATTTATGTGTGTATGGTTTACATGATATTGACGTCATCGGATCGAGTAAATCTCTGCCGCAATAATAAAGCAATAATAAAGCAGTATAAGTACAGTTGTTAATATTTCATTAAAATGCCTTTGCAAAGATTTGCTAGATCGATTTAGTTGCTAAAAAATAGATAGGCAATATTCGTGACTTCAGGCGGATGAAAACGTTTTTAGGTAATTCCTACGGGGGGAAAAACATTTGTTCGATACTGGTGCTTTTTTGTTTAGATTCGTCTTCCCCTTAGGACAAAAATAATGACGAATACTGAGGTTCAATTCTCTCTCTCTCTCTCTCTCTCTCTCTCTCTCTCTCTCTCTCTCTCTCTCTCTCTCTCTCTCTTTCTCTCTCTGTGTGTGTGTGTGCGCGCGCGCGCGCGTACTTCACACATCTTTGTGGAAAGGGTTGGGCGGGGGTTTGTGTCTTTACAAGTTTGGGTGGGCAAAAAAGGGGGATATGGGTTGAGCGCTACCAATAACATATAGAAGGAGGAAGTCATTGGCTGCTCATGTTTGAGCGCCAATCAAACAAGGCAACTAACTATGGCCTGTAGAGAGTGTGTTGCGGCTGTGTGGTTTAAAGGTTAGTGAAGATGTTTTATACGCTTTGACGTACTAGAGTTCCATTTTCGTAGTCGTAAGGTTATCAATTGCTCTTCAAAGACTAAAACAACTGAATAAATTATGGAATTGTACAGATAGAATTACAAAGGTCAGATTTTTAAGAGCATGCATCTTTCCCATTGCAACATACGCCTGTGAGACCTGGACACTTACTAAACAAGCGGAACAGCGCATAAACGCATTTAAATATAAATGTTACAGACAGGTTCTAAGAATATCTTGGGTAAAGAAAAGAACAAATACATCCATACTTCAAGAGCTGAATATTGAAGAGGGTTGGCTAGTAAAGACAATAAAACAAAGAAAATTGAAATATTTTGGTCACTTAAAACGTCATGGAAGTCTAGAGAGAACAATAATGGAGGGGTATATGCCTGGGAAGAGAGGAAGAGAAAGGCCAAGGAGAAGATGGGTGCAGGATGTGGCAGATGATCTCCAGATGGGTGTATCAGACGCAGGACATCTTGCTCAGGATAGGAAGGTTTTCCGGAGGGTTGTTATGGCTGCGAGGTTCCGCGAGGGACATGCTACTGAATGAATGAATGAGTCGTAAGGTTTAGAAAAAGACCCTTGTCGTGTCTGTAGGGGATGAGTGCGGTGACCAGAGATACAAAATTTATTTGTAAATAATATTCACATCATTAACATTAGCCAGCTGATCCTTAAACATACACACCACACATATCCATGGTGTAGCAGCTAGATGCTCGCCTGCGGATTGGAAGATCGTGGGTTCGGGTCCTCGCGGAACCGGGCTTTCTTCAAAAAATTGACCTTGGCTTTAAAAAATTGACCTTAACCCAGCCTTGAATGGGTACTAGGTACAGTCCTGGGAAGTAAAGGCGGTCAGTGTGATGCTGACCACGTCACCCACCAAGTGCCGATTGGTCTATAAAATATAGAACTAGCCCTATGTGCCCAACACGCCTAAAAGCGTGGCAAAGGGTACTTTACTATATACACACAAAACCGGCTGACCTCATAGTTTATCAGAACTGAAATTCATTACATCATTGCTGCACCTTCTTTGCCCGCAGAGTTTGTTACAACGCTGTTGTGATGGCTTCCAGCTGGTGCAACCAATTTCACGGGGCTATAACTTTGATCTCTTCATGCGGTGTGAAACCTCTCCAAGTTATGTTGTTTGTAGAATCACGGGTAGTTAAACCACTTCCAACCCACGCCATAACCCTCATTCTTGGTAATAGTGTTCAGACTTCTTCATCAATATATTTATTGTAAAAGTCTTCAAAAAAGAGCTAATTTTTTTTTTGTCTTAGCCTTCCTGCAGAGGAATGAGGAATGGCAAAAGACTAGGCATATTTTTTTAATGGTAAGCGATTGTCATCTCCATATTTTCTTCTAATATTGTAAACCAAAGGTATTCTGCTTGTCTTGTCTTCCCCTCCTCCTCCTAAGCAATAAGTGGTTCTTCTTTCTCGCGTTCACCGGCCGTAAAGAGCCGCAAGTTCTGGTTGTTCGTCCACTTCTTGACTCTGGTCCTGTTCTAAAACATGATTGTTGCATGTACATCCCTTTTATATGAGATCTGACTCATGTGTATGCAGAGTGTTGGTTCCTTGCCTCTCAGGCAGATGCATTCTAACTTCATAGGAAGCTCCAAATTAGTTGACTGTTACGGGTAGTCAGTGGATCTATTCTTGTTTTACCCACAATGGGACCCTGTAACCCAATGGGGAAATTATATAGCAAATCTTTCTCTATTTGTTCCCTCAATTCTTTAGTTATTTGTTCATAACGTTCATCTTTACCAAGGCTGGGAGACTGCATGACCAGTGGCATAACTAACGTTGGACTTCCTTCAGTATGTGACAATACGCGCGGTGACTTCAGAATGACTTTCCTCAACCTACTTTTATTTGTATGTATTTTGAAGTATACAGACAAATAGGGATTTGGATACATCCTTAATCAAAGTAAGACGACCACATCACACCTTTAAGTCTCCTGGACCGTTGGTCATATCAAACACTAAAACTTTTTCCCAGATGTTAAGTGTTAAGGTACAGAGATAAGACTGACCAAGCAGACTTACTGACTGGAGATTTGCACACCATTTGTTGGTGTCAGATAGTTATTCCCCCTGCCAGATCTTCAGGAACAGATAACAAGGGCTAATTGCCATTATCTTCCCCTGAGGTTACCTAAACTGGAGTGCCGGTCAGATTGACATGGTGAGCAGTAAGTGTTAACAGAAGAATTGACACCGTCTGATTTTATTGTGATGGCAGGTGAAGTAGGACGGAGGTGTGACTTGGCCTATTAGCTTTGACCAGCTTAATTGAACCAGGAGATCCTAGCGTGGGAATTCAAACAATAATTGTACAGTCCCTGACTGACAGCGAATAAACTTACCCACAGGGAGGAGCTGTGATATCCGTGAATGAGAATGATTTTAGGCGTAATGTAGGAGGAGCTTGATAAAAGTTATAAAGTGGTGAACTTAAGGTCTGGTAAATGAGATCCTGTCTAGCACATGCCGTCTGTTGGGCTTAACCTAAGCTTGAGACAGAACTTTTGGCATCGTGATTTCATTTTTCCAGTTCCCACATTGGGCAGGGACTAGTAGGCATCCATTATTTGCCGACCGTCGAGTGTAACGACCTGCAGAAAGCAGTGAGGACGACAAACTGGAAAAAATAGGCAGGGTCTCAAGCCGAGAACTGTCCTGATGAGCTAAGTTATGTACAACTTTAATGTCATCTATAACATCATCCCAACTCTACTAGCCTAAACAAGTTCATTTTATTTTAGTCAGATTTATTAAATAAATCATGTGTGATGAGTTTCATGATAGTTGAGTAAATTGTGTACTTAGGTTCAAGTGTCTTTGTGCATATTAGTTTACTTCAGCTAACAAATATTTAAATCACTTGATGGGGGCTTTTAAGTAATGCCTGGAGAGGAGAGCAGTCGGAGGGGTTAAATGAGCACCTGGATTATATCACAGTGGGTGTATCCAGTTATCTATCTATCCCTTCTCCTACTCCTGTGGATACAAGTACAGCAACTTTCATTTCATGGAACGAGCCACTCGCTGTTTTCTTGGCTATCCAGGACTGTCTAGGATCAACATAGCTTAGATAATAGTCCAGTTTCTCACGTGGGTGGGCATTGTTAAGGTTCAAACCCACACCCTCACTATATCATTGTATTTACCCACGTGGGCGCGCGACACAGCAACACTTACTGGTTACAGCGTGCAATGCCAACACTTCAATCATC
>CAJHNH020000669.1:647500-745000 GCA_905116865.2 Candidula unifasciata
TTCTTCTTCTTCTTCTCTTCTTCTTCTTCTTCTTCTTCTTCTTCTTCTTCTTCTTCTTCTTCTTCTTCTTCTTCTTCTTCTTCTTCTTCTTCTTCTTCTTCTTCTTCTTCTTCTTCTTCTTCTTCTTCTTCTTCTTTCTTCTTCTTCTTCTTCTTCTTCTTCTTCTTCTTCTTCTTCTTCTTCTTCTTCTTCTTCTTCTTCTTCTTCTTCTTCTTCTTCTTCTTCTTCTTCTTCTTCTTTCTTCTTCTTCTTCTTCTTCTTCTTCTTCTTCTTCTTCTTCTTCTTCTTCTTCTTCTTCTTCTTCTTCTTCTTCTTCCTCTTCTTCTTCTTCTTCTTTTTCTTCTTCTTCGTCTTTTTCTTCCTCCCCTTCTTCTGCCTTCTATCCCCTAGTGAGGCATAGTCCAAGTCCTTATATCCTTCACTATGGCACGCAGATCTCCTTGTGTATTCCAGGTGTCAACACTGGAGATGTTCCTAGGTTAAAGGAGGTACGTCGACGATCCGCAATAATTTCGGCTTTCTCCACACCGTGTCATACCTCTACTCGAAGAAGGTTGGTTTTTGTGGTTATTGATTTTACAGGATGAGGTAACTAACTCCAAGTTCAAAACTACCCTACCCCTTAGTCGCCTCTTACGACATGCCTGGAAGGATACAATGTTACTATTCCCTGCTTTGTGTGAGGGCCCGGGTAACACACGGACCTCATTAGTACAGATTATTTTTGTCTTCTTCCCGATTTCTCCTTTCCCATCTAAGACGTCTGTAATTTCTGCGATTTCTGTAAAGACTCTTTAGAGGCGAGTAAACAACGTGAGACCCAAACAGACCATCGCGGTCTGATGAGACTAGTACAGGGAGCAGTGACCACCGGGTCTCACTGGTGAGGTGGTCAAGTCGTTTTCCTCGCCCTCTAAAGGTCGTGAGTTCATTTCGTGGTTGTGCTGTTTAGCTCACTAGTTCGATTCTTACGGAGATCCCCGGACATCGTCACCGGAGCTAGGAAGTTCGTGCTTTGTGTGGCTCTCTCGGAAGAGCCATCGAGCTAAATAAAATAAAAATACGGTGCAATGAAGTCGATCCTCTCGACTTCAACCTTTAACACACGAGCGATGATAAAAATCAACCATAAGTAAATTTTGGAAACCCCATTGAACAGTATCAATCAGTTATATTACTTGTTAGGAAAAATAATACCTGTGCGGTTTGGAAGACTATTACCCTTTGATACAGTTCCTCATGTTGTGGCGACCCTTTAATACAATTCCTCATGTTGTGGCGACCCTTTAATACAGTACCTCATGTTGTGGCGACCCTTTAATACAGTTCCTCATGTTGTGGCGACCCTTTAATACAGTTCCTCATGTTGTGGCGAACCGTTAATACAGTTCCTTATGTTCTAGCGACCCTTTAATACAGTTCCTCATGTTGTGGCGACCCTTTAATATAGTTCCTCGTGTTGTGTCGACCCTTTAATACAGTTCCTCATGCTGTGGCGACCCTTTAATACAGTTCCTCATGTTTTGGCGACCCTTTAATACAGTTCCTCATGTTGTGGCGACCCTTTAATACAGTTCCTCATGTTGTGGCGACCCGTTAATACAGTTCCTTATGTTCTAGCGACCCTTTAATACAGTTCCTCATGTTGTGGCGACCCTTTAATACAGTTCCTCATGTTGTGGCGACCCTTTAATACAGTTCCTCATGTTGTGGCGACCCTTTAATACAGTTCCTCATGCTGTGGCGACCCTTTAATACAGTTCCTCATGTTGTGGCGACCCTTTAATACAGTTCCTCATGTTGTGGCGACCCTTTAATACAGTTCCTCATGTTGTGGCGACCCTTTAATACAGTTCCTCATGTTGTGGCGACCCTTTAATACAGTTCCTCATGTTGTGGCGACCCTTTAATACAGTTCCTCATGTTGTGGCGACCCCCCAACCATTCAGTTCTTTTCGTTGCTGCTTCATAACTTTGATTAGTATGTGTTTTCCGATGGTCTTAGGCTACCTTTATGAAAGGGTCGTTCGACCACACAAGGGTCGTGACCCACAGGTTGAGAACCGCTGCTTTTAGGGAGTGTATTTGTGAAAGGGGAAATCGAGAAGAAGACAAGAATAATCAGTGCTTTCGTAATATCCTACCCCAAACAGGGGAAATCCACAGGTCACAGGACAGTCAAATATTTCAGGGGGTGGTAGATAGGCTGCATGCAGTCGTGGGACCTAGGCTTCATACAGTCGTGTGACCTAGGCTTCATACAGTCGTGTGACCTAGGCTTCATACAGTCGTGGGACCTAGGCTGCATACAGTCGTGGGACCTAGGCTGCATACAGTCGTGGGACCTAGGCTGCACTCTCTCGTGGGACGTAGGTGATTTGATGTTAAGGCCAGTTCTAGATGTTTTGGGGTCGTTAAAAGCATCAGAAAACTGGGAACCCAGTTTTTCCACCCTCTAAAATGTTGAACAGTCATGCGACGGCATCTGGCGGTGGGATAATACGAAAGAACCGAATAATCTGTACTAACGAGGCCCAGACAGCACTTCTTCCAGACACGTGGATGGATTTGTTTTAATGGGTTTACAGTTGTTCTGGCTTTTGTCGAAAAAAAAATACCACACAGTAGCCAAATTAGTCGATAACTACCGCTGTTGTATGCCGGGAAATGGCGCGAAGGTTTTGTGGGCGAGCATTTTGATTCTACTAACTTGCTTGCTTGCTTCTTGTAAAAGAAAAAGATAATTCGATCTCGTTCAGACTTTTCAGCTATTTGTAGCTGATGTCTATAGTATTCTACCAACATTATCTTTTCTTTTTTTATAGGGTTATGGGTGGGATTTTCAACGACCATACTTAGGGCCCCCCTTTACCTCCCCGTTCACTTTCCTGAGAATAATGTGCAAGGGGGATAACTGGTGCCCCATACCCCTACATTTGGTTTACAATATCAAAAGAAAACGTGGAGATGAAGCAGGTGTGTAAGCTCCCTTTAGAATTGTTTTTTTTTTAAATGTTTTATATCATTTAAAACATATCTTTCTTCTTCTTTTTTTTCTTTTTCTTTCTTTCTTCTTCTTCTTCTTCTTCTTCTTCTTCTTCTTCTTCTTCTTCTTCTTCTTCTTCTTCTTCTTCTTCTTCTTCTTCTTCTTCTTCTTCTTCTTCTTCTTCTTCTTCTTCTTCTTTTTCTTCTTCTTCTTCTTCTTCTTCTTCTTCCTCTTCTTCTTCTTCAAAAGAAGAAGAAAAAGAAGAAGAAGAAAAAAAAAAGAAGAAGAAGGCCTAATCCTCTTGCGGACATCTAACTATTGTTTTCCACATGTCAGTGTGTCCTGCTTGTGGTGCCAAACTGTGTCAAAAATATGCACTTGTGGGATTTCCCTAACCAGACTGAATTGCTTGAAGACTGACGTTTCCCATTACCGATAGCAAGAAATCAACAAAACGAGCAAATGATTGATTGGCAATAGCACTTTAAAAATTAGACAACAAACCTGCACTAATGATGTTATTCTAAACGCCGTTCTTGTTGTTTTTGGTGGTAAGAGGGCAAGATGGGATTCATACACGCATTTAAGAACAGTCTGTTGTAGAGTGCACAACATTCACATCAGCGACCATGTCGCCATTTTGCTCGCCGCTAGACGACTTCATCGGTGGTCGGGACAGTATTAGGGTCTGTCTCCTTTGATCGCGTCAACACCGCAGGAGTTCTGCTCTTAGTGGAATGCGATGCTCAGCCATTTTATATCGCGCACATAAACTAGTCACAATTATAACCTAAAACTCCCTCTTTGGGGATAGTGCTTGAACGTGACGATGTTTTTCTACAGCAAAGCACTTGCCTATCTAGGGTGCAGATATATTTATGTCAGAGCTGCATCTGGTATGAGAATGGAGATAAAGGAATCCACTGAACCTCCACTGATACAATAGTCAGTGTTGTTTGTCATTTGGACTCACTTCTAGTAAAAGGGGCGCTGTAACCTAGAAGCTTCTGTTTCTTGAGACACCAGCCGTCGAAAATGTATTATATATATATATATATATATATATATATATATATATATATATATATATATATATATATATATATATATATATATATATATATATATATATATATATATATATATATATATATATATATATATATATATATATTTGGGCCATTTAGCACATTGTTATCATTGCCCTCACCCCCCCCCCCCCCCCCCACCACACCACACCCCTACCCTTTACCTCACTCTTCCACAACCACGGAGAAATATCATGTTTAGAAAAGATAAGTAGGATACATAATCAGCGACCGGTCCGTATATTGGCTGGCCGGTGGACGACTTCATCGCTGACCGGGATAGTATTTTGATTTGTCTCCTTTGATAGGAAAGCCTTTCCAGAAAACAATGGCAAACTACTAGACGTAAATTTGCCTAGGAAAACCACACAAAAGCCAGTGGCTGTTTGGGGTTGGTTCTGCAACGTCCTGCAAAGGATACTCAACTAACCCTCCTTTGATATCACAGCATTGTAAGATGTCTTTTCATAGCTACTTGGTGGCGAGCGATGCTAAGCGCTTTTATATGGCGCACATAACCTAGTCACAATTGTAACCTAAAGCTCCCCTTTTGGAAATGCTAGTTGAAAGTGACGATTTTTCCCCCCGCAAAGCAGGCTCAGTCAAGTGGGATAGTCTCTATTAGGTCGTGTATCCTTTGTTGATCTGCAATCCTCAGTAATAAAAGTTAATGTTCCGGTCGAGAGGATCGACTTCCTTGTACCAGGTTTTATCTCATATGGTTTTGTCTCTTTTCCCATAACGGCTAGCAGCCTGTCGAGAGCATCGAAAAGAGCACGAACTCCGTAGCTCCGGCGACATTCCAATGAATTCCTATAAAAACTGTACTCTTGAATTCGAACGAGTCCGAGAAATGAACCTACCAACCTTTAACCTACCAGGCAAAACATCTTGAGTAGATCGATCCTAAAAGCCCCGTTAAATCACATAGCACTTACATTGGAGCCCAAAGTAACCGGAAGTCCGGATCAAGAAGAGACTTATTTGAAAAGAAGACGAACATAAGCTATACTAATGAAGTAATGACATCGGTTCTTCCAAACAGGCCGTTAGAGTGTTGTTTTTTTTTCCTCAGTAGGTCAATGTTCCTTCTGGCTTCTTAAATACCTTACAACAGCTTAATTACCCCAACACTTCTACTAGCTCTGTCGTCTTGAATTCTGGGATACCATTGACGTATTGAGGGTCGGAGGCCATTGTTTCCTTACTAGCCCCGGAAGCTTTAATCAATGAGGTACATCTCTGAAGAGAGATAACCCTTGATTCGTTATTCAAAGCTAGGGGAGACAAGCTTAGTGATTCTCCACAAAAAGATAATCTTGTATGTTTATTCTTTCTTCGGGAATATTAAAAGCTGGCAACCAGATACGCATATTTGGTGGAATAGTCACAGTTAGCACTCGTGACACGTGTTGTTACTCTATGTGAGAGACAATAACATGTCTTAGAAAAGGAGGAAATTAGATTGTATAAGGTGTTTGCATCATTTAGCAGCCATGATAAGATCACCATCACCATCATCATAATCACCATAATCCCCTTGTGGGATGTACTTTTTCGTTATTCGAAGCCCCACCCTGGCTCTTGCCAGGGGCCGCAATATAGCCCAGCCATAAATATGGTCTAATGGCTGAACGCGATTTCTGGGACCTCTCCACGGGTGATCCTCATTCACATAGTGGCACTTTGTATCGCTTGTGTGATGTCATAGTGGGGTAAAATGTACTTCTACTACTACTAATCATCATCATCATCATGTGACTTAGAGCGAGCTATAGACGCTTGAAAAAGCGTGGCTGTTTGCTCGAAGACTTCTAGTTTGCTTCTGCACTTAGATTTTTTTTTTTATAATTCTCCTTCCCAGTTTACCCCAGCTATAACTTACAGCGGAAGGATTCAATTGGTACACATTGAAGGAAACATAAACGCGCAACGATACGTCAATGAAATTCTTCGATTAAATGTCCTTCCATTGCAGGATGCTAGCAGATATCTGTTTCAAGATGACAACGACATACCCCATCTGCATGGTTGACCACGCAGTTCCTGGCTGCCAGTAACATACCAACCCTTCCCTGGCAATCCCTGTCTGCAGACATGAGTCCGATTGAGCACCTGTGGGATAAACTGAAAAGACGTGCTTGTCGCCGAGATGTTGCTGTAGCCAATGGTCGTGATCTGTTCCAGTCACTCCAGGAGGAGTGTGCAGACATCTGATCGCATCCATGCCCAGGAGATGCCAAGTCACTGATCCACGCAAGAGAAGGCCTAATACCATACTAACTGGAAAGGCCGTACGTCTAAAAATTATCGTCAAAAATAACTTGATTGTTTGAACTCTAAGGAATTTGAGAAATTTCACATATTGCATTACAATAATGCAGAATCTCAAATTTCTGAGTCTGTTTCTTTCGGTAGCTATGCATTTTTTTTTTAACGATTTGCTAGTTAAGGGGTGGGGTTAGTGAGTCCCCCCCCCCCCCCTCCAACCCCAAAATGGTAGCCGTGGTGAAAGTGATGCACGATTAACATAAACTTGCATTCCACCAACACTTGACAGAGAGGAGGTAACACTCTAGGCCGAGAGCACGAGGAAAGGCGGGCCACCATTCGTAGTTGATGTTGGTTATATTTGTTTGCTGAGCATTACAATATCAATTCTACTGGTTGCAAATGACTGATGTTTAACCCCACCAGGACATCACACTGAGCAATAAACACCCGGCGACACAAAGTGCCACCGTTCGGAAGAGGATCACCCAGGGACAGGTCCTGGAAATCTCGGTTCAACCTGTTGGCTTTAAAAATACATTTTTTTTTCATGAGGTGTGGTAAATGTCTAAAGAAATAAATTCACGAGTGTAGAGAGAGAGAGAGAGAGAGAGAGAGAGAGAGAGAGAGAGAGAGAGAGAGAGAGAGAGAGAGAGAGAGAGAGAGAGAGAGAGAGAGAGAGAGAGAGAGAGAGAGAGAGAGAGAGAAACAAAGTCAAAGCAAGGGCAAACTTACATTTCTGTAAAACTACGGTGAGCTTCCGGCGACCATGAAACAGAAACAATGTATTGAAGAAACCACTTGCATATCAGTTGAATTGATTCATTTGAGCTTTATTTTATGTTGATGTAATAACTCTGTTGCAACACACCTGATGAGATACAGCGAAATATGCCTTGCAATAAATTGTGCAATGTAAAGTTTCTTTCCGCATTACTGATATATCACATTTCTCTCCCCACCTAGTATTGAGTCATTATGAAATACATGGCGTTCAAAACACCACCCAAAAAATGTAATTTACCTCCAAAGGAGGCTTCCATAACAAAATTCCACGCCTAAATGATCCTATTTGGCACTGCATGATGTAGAAAATGGTGAAAAAACTTATCCACTTGGGAATTACCTTATTGTTATTTATTAAGTTAAATAAAATTTTTACAAACATTTCAATAATTAAGTTAGATGTGGTTAGTTTATAAATTAAAATGTGTAAGCATAGTTTAGTTTCATGATATTTGAGCAGGCGCTTTATAATAATTCATATGTATTATCAACAAATCGTTGTGTCCCCTTAATTTTAATAAAGGGAGATAATTTTTTTTTAATAAATACAAATACATTTGTAAATTGAGTGGTTGTGTGAACTATTTCATCCCAAATAAGACGGAGTCTCACAGGACAACCTTAAAAATATGATAGCAATCACAATAACCGTGCTATTGTCTTATAACCTGACCGTAATGTTGACAATATTGAGAACGCTGTGCACATTGCTTAGCGTTCTGAATAGTGTGCTGACGAACACAGTGACGTAATAATACTAGCAGTTTAAAGATAGCTAACCTTACTGTCTGCTGTCCCCTTGTGCGATGCAATTTTTTCGTTGTTTCGAAGCTCCACCCTGGCTTTTGCCGGGGGCCTTAAATATAGTCAGACCCTTAATATGGCCTAACATTTAAACGGGATTGTCGACATCTTTCCACGGGTGATCCCCATCCGCATGGCGGCACCTTGTGTCACTATAAGTTTATCGCTCGTGTGATGTCTTGGTCCAAATTACACCGGAAGTATAACAATCAACAGGAAAGACTGGAAGGTGTTGATTCAACACAAGTGGAAATCACAACTATACCTATCTTTTTGCGTAGAAATCTACATTTGGGCGCCATCTGTGGGAAAGACAAGAACAGACCCAATGCCCGAGTTGACTAACTAGGTGCTTTCTTTGAAGTCGGAGTGATGCACTGAGAGGCAAGGAACCAACAATCTGCATACAAAAAAGACAGATCTGTAAAACATATGTACACGCACGTTAACTCAGGTTCTGGAACAGAACAGTCCAACAGAATTTACAGTTGGTGATCGATGAGGGAAAAAAAAAACATTTTTTCCCTTCTTTTTTTTTTTTTCTTTGAGGGCACAGTGTACCTTTCAAAAATACATTGACTGACTGACTTTCTACCCCACTAGGACATCACACAAGCGATAAACACCCGATGACACAAAGTACCACCCACCATGTGGATGAGGATCGCCGTGGAGAGGTCCCAGAAACCGCATTCAGACAACTGGCCATAATTATGGCCTGCCTATATTGCGGCTTCTGGCAAAAGCCAGAGTGGGGCTTCTAAAAACCAAAAAAATGTCGTCCTAAAAGGAACGAAACAATATAATTATACATTATTTTAAAGACCAATACGACCGACGATTTACGTCGTGTCAAAAAAAAAATTTTTTTTTTTTTTTTTTTTAAATATGTTTATTGTTTCAAAACATCAGATACAAATTCTCTTTACAAAAGCAAAATCAATAAGGTGATGTGCGAAAAATGATGATGGGTTGTACCGTTTCTCACTGACATTTCACAGAAAATAGAGACAGGGGGAGGCAGAGAGGTTCAGTGGGTTCGAGGAAAGCTGGGGCTGTTGGGTCTGTCAGCGGAAACGGTACATTTCGATGGTAATGTTTTACAGGTTTTCAGATATATATATATTTACAACAACAGAGTGAGTGGAAAGAGAGAATGAAAGAAAGAAGGGAAAAAGGCGAAGAGAAAAGGGGGCACGAAAGCGTAAGCGGACAAGGGAAACAAAGGATGAAATGGAAATATAAATTTTTTGAGGGAGAAGCAGTGGGATATATTTACATGTGGCTTTCGGCTATCATTAAACATTTTAAACAGAAAAAAATATTTTTAAAACGATGCTAATGCAAAACAATATTATTTTGAGTCATATCAAATATTTACAGTAGAAGCCAAGACGGGAGGGGAAACAACCCCCAAGTAGGCCTGACAGGGTAAGGGAAGATGGAAAGGAAAGCAAAAGGACACGGGGCACCACTCATGTCTGTACATTGCCTTTCCCGGCAATGTGTCAGTTAGCATAAAGTGGTAACTAGCATAACATGTCAGAAAGCAAGTGCATTTATATGCTAACATTGACCAGAGTTAAGCCATCTAGGCCTAACTATGAGTGCCAGGAGACAGATTTTTAACGGGATATTCATTTCATTATTAAGCAACCAGTGCTTGACCTGGACAGTTTTTACAGCCCATATACGTAAAATCACCGGATGCGAGATGAAAATACCTGAGTAAAGGACTCCTCCGAGATCAAAGGAATGGTGAAACTATCAAACTTGACAAGGAAGAAAACTGGAGACAAAACACAGTTCAGGAGGACAAGGGAGATAGTCCAGGGAGAAAAGTGGGGGGGGGGGGGGGGTGGGGGGGGGGGGGGTGGCGGCGCAAACTGTTTGCTTTCCTAGTGGTGGTCGGAGAATATGTTAGCTGTTCGAAACTGTGGCGTTTCAAAGTGGTCACCCATCTAAGCACTAGCCACCCGTGACATTGCATGATTTCCGAGATTGCTGTTAAATAGTTGCTAATACCTGGTATATCGTCAAGCCAGAGTTTTTGAAAAGGAAAGGAAAGAAAAGGAGAGTGGGAGGAATGAAATAAGGGAAGAGAAAGACGTTAAACCTATTTAGATTTGTAGATTGGAAGTCGCCGTGGCGAAGCGACTAGACGCTCGCCGCAGATCGAAAGGTCGCAGGCTCGCTTCCCAGCGGAGCCGGACTCTTCACAATGACCTTGGCTCCCAGGTCATACCATTAATATGTGGATCGACAACACTAAAGACACTCTACACCTTTACGGCGTGTCAAAAATATGTTAAATTGCGTTTTAATATGGGGAAACATAATGTATTTACTGCCATACAAAAATTACTGGATTCAAAAGTAAGGAGTGTAGAAAATACTTAACAAAATTAACAAATTTAGTAAGAATTCCTTATTTCTTTATTAAATGTTATGGTAAAGATAAAAGTAGCAAATAGTTTGCTAGAAAATAAAACTTTCCATTTTCTCAGATGATAAAATTATTAAAAGTTATTAATACCTTTGTAGCAGCGTTATAAATAATTCAGTATGTGGTAAATGAATGCTTGTATCCCTTGGATTTTGTTTAATAAAGGAAGATACCAACTATCACCTCTGCTTAAACATCCAGATATAACCATGAAGACCAAAAGACAATTGATAAACACCATCTTCATTCCAACACTCTGCTACCAGTGCCAGACATGGACAATCAACAAGACCCATGAAAGAAAAATAGAAGTCTGTGAAATGAAATGTCTAAGAAAAGCAGCGAATAAGACCAGACTAGACAGGATAAAGAATATAGACATTAGAAACACTGTCAAAACTACACCATGTTTAGACTACATAGAACATCAAAGAATGAAATGGTTTGGACATCTAACCAGGATGAAAAATGATCAAATAACATCACAAATTTTCAACCAAAGAAGCTCAGGATATAAGGCAAGAGGAAGACCAAGGAAATTGTGGATTGACGGGGTCTCCGAAACCTGCCAAAAGCATGGCCTCAGAACATCAGATGCTGCCCGCCTTGCTTATGACAGGAACTTGCATCTCCCCACAACGCTTAGCGGCATACGTGGAAGGAAAAAGTAAGTAAATTATGCATTTATTTAATTGTGCATTGTTTAAATTAAAAGCAGTTGCAAAGACGTATTAACGACATATATCTTTACAGAGTAATCAAACTCACAATTTATTTTTTTTTACTTAAAAGTATTAGTTATCTAGATTTGTTTATCATTCTATAAGCTATAAAAGTAGTTTTAGTTTGACAATAATTAGTGAGATATGTGAAGAGATTTAACACACAAAAATTAAATATGGAATTAATCCTATCATCCCTTTCACAGATACAATTTTATGTTATCTGAAGTCCCACCCTAGCTTTTACCAGGGGCTGCAGTATAGTCCGGCCATAATTATGGTCTAATGGCTTAACGCCGTTTCTGGGACCTCTCCGTGGGTGATCCTCATCCACATGGTGGCACTTTGTGTCATCGGGTGTTTATCGCTTGTGTGATGTCCTGGTGAGGTATACAATCTACTCTACTCTATGCATAAAATATCCAACAATGCAAATCGCACTCTGGTAGGGTGCAATTTTTTGTTATTCGAAGCCCCACCCTGGCTTTTGCCCGGGGCCCTAAATATAGCCGGACCATAAATATGACCTAACGGCTGAACAGGGTTTTTGGGACCTCTCTACGGGTGATCTCATCCGCATGGAGGCACTTTGTGTCACTGGGGGTAACATTTACTTACTTACCAACCTTCTTATTACGTTACACAATCCTTATTTTGAAGACTCACTCGGGCTGTTTCCCAGCCTTGAGTGAATACCTGGTGCAGTCCTTGGAAGTAAAGGTGGCCGGAGTGATGCTGACCATATCACCCACCGATTGCTGAGGGGTTTATCAAAATATAGGTCTAGCCCTATGTTCCCAATATGGCTTAAGGCTCGTAAAAGGGCTTTAACTTTTTACTTTTCCCTGGCGGTTGCAAGGGGTGGGGAGTGGGGGGGGGGGGGGGGGGGGGGGGGGGGGCTAATATAACCCAACCTATGGACTGAACGGGTTTCTGGGACATGTGCTTTGGTGATCCTCATCCGAATGGTGGCACTTTGTGTCACCAGATATTAATTGCTTGTTGCGGGGTACTGGTGGGGTTTAACATTACCCACTCACTCTGACCTTCAACTCATTGAACAAGTATGTAACATCCTGGTTGTATGGTTTCCACTTTGTTAAAGGGTCACTACAGTGTCCAGCTGACCGGTCAGTGAAGTGACAAGGATGGGGAAATGACAAATCTTGACCACTGGAAGAGTATTCACCCTATGTGCCGGTTCTTTATTAATATCTGACCCCAAATGACGTCAAAACACAGGACAGGACTGTCAAAAATTGTAGAGGGTGGTAGGACTGGGTTTCTGGCTTTCTGATGCTTTTTATGACCCTAAAACGTCTAGAACTTGCCTTAACCCCAACCCACCTACGTCCCACGAGAGAGTGCAGCCTAGGTCCCACGAATGCACGCAGCCTAGGTCCCACAACTGCATGCAGCCTATCTACCACCCATTGAAATTTTAGACTGTCCCGTGACCTGTGGATTTCCCCTGTTTGGGGTAGGATATTAATAAAGCACCGTTCAACGGGGTAGGGTAAGTAGTATTTCTCTTCCAGGATTTCTCACAGGAACTGCCTTGACTCTCACTTCTAGCAAATACAGCAATCACATTATATTTAACCCTCTGATCTATAACTGGATTATGTAAGTGTATATAGTGAAGGCTGCTTAAGAACATTTAGTTTATCCCCGGGAATATATGAGGAATTTTTTATTAGAAGAACCATTTCTTGTGTCCCCGGTGAGTTCTCCTTATGATGGCTGCACTGAATCTCTGTGTGTGTGTGTGTGAGTGTGTGTGAAAGTGTGTGTGTGTGAGTGAGCGAGTGGAGTGACTCATGTGGGTGTGTGTGTGTGTGTGTGTGTGAGTATGTGTGTGTGTGAGTGTGTATGTGTGAGTGAGTGCGTGAGTGGAGTGACTTGTGTATGCGTGGTTGGGTGCGTGTGTGATTGTGTGTATGTGTGGGTGCGTGTTTGTTTGTTTGTGTGTTGAGGCAAAGAACAAACAGTCTGCATACAAATAAATCAGATTTGTAAAATGGATGTGCACGCAACACCCAGGTTCTGGAACAAGTCTAAAGACCAGAGGTGGGTGAACAACCAGAACTTTCTGCCGAAATTCACACCCGGTGAACATAAAGAAGAAGAAGAAGAAGAAGAAGAAGAAGAAGAAGAAGATTAATAACAACAATTCTTGAAAACTGAACATTACAGAAAAATAATTTATTTTCTCTTTGCATAAAATTTATATATACAACAATATGTTTGTAGCAGATATCTGTATATTAAATTCTGTATCGACATATATTACAACAAAGATTTTTTATGTAAATGTCTGTGCGGTTATGCAGAATAGGCAATTTGCAAACATAAAAATTAATCTTTTTCACAGATAACAAACATAGCTCTTGAAAATATAATAAATCAGTAGTGCCTTTATAGTAAACCGCAAAAAAAAAAAAAAAAAATGTTTTGCTACATACAAAGTTATCACTACTAAAAAAAATAGAAAACTAAATGAAAAAAAAAGTAATCTTGCTACAAATTTATCTCTGCTCCAAAAAGCTAAGCAATCTTGCTACAAATCTAAATCTGCTTAAAAAAAAGAAATAAAGTAGTCTAGCTACAAATTTATCTCTGCACACACACACACACACAAACAAAAACCAACTAAGTAGTCTTGCTTCAATTTTATCTCTGCACAAACACAAACACACAAACAAAAACCAACTAAGTAGTCTTGCTACAAATTTATCTCTGTGCGCGCGCGCGCGCACACACACACACACACGCACGCACACACACACACAAACCAACTAAGTAGTCTTGCTACAATTTTATCTCTGCACACACAAACACACACACACACAAACAAAAACCAACTAAGTAGTCTTGCTACAATTTTATCTCTGCACACACACACACACACACACACACAAACAAAAACCAACTAAGTAGACTTGCTACAATTTTATCTCTGCACACACACACACACACACACACACACACAAACAAAAACCAACTAAGTAGTCTTGCTACAATTTTATCTCTGCACACACAAACAAACAAAAACCAACTAAGTAGTCTTGCTACCATTTTATCTCTGCGCACGCGCACACACACAAACAAAAACCAACTAAGCAGTCTTGCTACAAAGTTATCTGTGCTTTACAAGCAAAGTAGGCTTGGTATATGGTGAAATCTGAACACAAATAACAAAGTAGTCTTGCCACAAATTTATATCCATACCCGAAAAAACAAAGTAGTTTTGCCAAAATGTATCTAAGTACCCACAAAAATAAGTAGTCTCGCCACAAACTTACATATGTACACAAAAACAAAGTAGTCTTGCCAAAAATGTATCCATGTACAAAGAAAAATAAGTAGTCTCGCCACAAACCTACACCGTACACAAAAACAAAGTAGTCTTGCCACAGATTTATCTGCTGTACAAAAAAAGACAACAAAAAAAACCCAGTCTTGTTATAAATTAATTGTACTTTTTACAACAAAGAAATCTCTACACAAGTAAAATATTCCCAAAACCAATAACAATATAGTCCTACCAGAAATAATATGTTTACTGTCATGTTTAGTGTCGTGTATACTGTCATGTTTACTGTCATGCTTACTGTCACGTTTAGTGCCATGTTTACTGTCAGGTTTAGTGCCATGTTCACTGTCATGTTTAGTGCCATGTTTACTGTAATGTTTACTGTCCTCTCTCTGCGAGTTCCTGGGCCCCATTTTTGTGGAAAAAGAATAGACCCACTACCCTCAACAAGCATGTCATAAAAGCCAACTAAGTGGGGGTGTTTCCTTCGAAGTAGGAGTGCATCTGCTTGAGAGGCGAGGAACCAACAGTCTGCATACAAACAAACCGGATTTGTAAAAAAGGATGTGCAATACCAAAGTTCAGAAGTGGATGAATAAGCATAACTTTCAACTGTAGTTAGCAGCTGGTGAACATGAAGAAGAAGAAGAAGAGGAAGAGGAGGAGGAGTAGAAGAAGAAGCAGAAGAAGAGGGAGAAGAAGGAGAAAAAGAAGAGGAAGAAGAACAAGAGGAAGAAGAAGAAGAATGAGGAGGAGTAGGAGGAGAAGAAGAAGAAGATGCTGACAATGATGATGATTATGATGAATGGGGGGGGGAAAAAAAGAAAGAAAAAGAAGAAGATGAAAAAGGAGAGAAAGTTTACTGTCCACAAGGGAATAAATACATAACAAGCAATGTTTGCCACAAAAAACTAACAACGTTACCATTCCTAAGATGTACACAAATGAAAACAAAATCTGACTTGAAAATTAATAAAAAAATAAAATATCACCGTAATATTTGTTCTCTAAATTGTAATTTTTACAATAAGACTAAGTACATACAGAACCAAAGTTAAGATGGTACAAACAGAATTAGTTTATCAAAAATCAGTCTAGTGGGAGAGTCAGTATAATAAAAATCAGTCTAGTGGGAGAGTCAGTATAATAAAAATCAGTCTAGTGGGAGAGTCAGTATAATAAAAATCAGTCTAGTGGGAGAGTCAGTATAATAAAAATCAGTCTAGTGGGAGAGTCAGTATAATGAAAGTCAGTCTAGTGGGAGAGTCAGTATAATAAAAATCAGTCTAGTGGGAGAGTCAATGTAATAAAAATCAGTCTAGTGGGAGAGTCAGTATAATAAAAAATCAGTCTAGTGGGAGAGTCAGTATAATAAAAGTCAGTCTAGTGGGAGAGTCAGTATAATAAAAGTCAGTCTAGTGGGAGAGTTAATGTAATAAAAACAATCTAGTGGGAGAGTCAGTATAATAAAAATCAGTCTAGTGAGAGAGTCAATGTAATAAAAATCAGTCTAGTGGGAGAGTCAGTATAATAAAAGTCAGTCTAGTGGGAGAGTCAATGTAATAAAAACAGTCTAGTGGGAGAGTCAGTATAATAAAAAATCAGTCTAGTGGGAGAGTCAATGTAATAAAAATCAGTCTAGTGGGAGAGTCAGTATAATAAAAAATCAGTCTATTGGGAGAGTCAATGTAATCAAAATCAGTCTAGTGGGAGAGTCAGTATAATAAAAATCAGTCTAGTGGGAGAGTCAGTATAATAAAAATCAGTCTAGTGGGAGAGTCAGTAAAATAAAAATCAGTCTAGTGGGAGAGTCAGTATAATAAAAAATCAGTCTAGTGGGAGAGTCAATGTAATAAAAATCAGTCTAGTGGGAGAGTCAATATAATAAAAAATCAGTCTAGTGGGAGAGTCAATGTAATCAAAATCAGTCTAGTGGGAGAGTCAGTATAATAAAAGTCAGTCTAGTGGGAGAGTCAGTGTAATAAAAACAGTCTAGTGGGAAAGTCAGTATAATAAAAATTAGTCTAGTGGGAGAGTCAAATAAAGGGAAGTGTAAGAAATGGGAACAATGCCAAGCAAGAAACAAAGAACGGTGCACTGCAAGAAACATAATTTTGTACTGCAAGAAACAGAATGGTGCACTGCAAGAAACACAGAACAGCGCACTGCAAGAAACACAGAACGGCGCACTGCAAGAAACACAGAATGGTGCACTGCAAGAAACACAGAACAGTGCTCTGCAAGAAACACAAAATGGTGCACTGCAAGAAACACAGAACGGCACACTGCAAGAAATACAGAACAGCGCACTGCAAGAAACACAGAATGGCGCACTGCAAGAAACACAGAATGGTGCACTGCAAGAAACACAGAACGGCGCACTGCAAGAAACACATAATGGTGCACTGCAAGAAACACAGAATGGTGCACTGCAAGAAACAGTGAACAACATATTGCAAGCAATTGTCACAGAGCAGGGCACAGAATATGTTGCCAAGCAGGCAAAAACAATAGTAAACAACATAAACACAGCATACACACAACATAAACACAACATAAACAAAGCATAAACACAACATCAACACAGTGAGAAAGTTTACTAATCAACACAACATAAACACAGTCAGAAAGTTTACTAAGCAACACAACATAAACACAGTCAGAAAGTTTACTAAGCAACACAACATAAACACAGTCAGAAAGGTTACTAAGCAACACAACATAAACACAGTCAGAAAGGTTACTAAGCAACACAACATAAACACAGTCAGAAAGGTTACTAAGCAGCACAACATAAACACAGTCAGAAAGTTTACTAAGCAGCACAACATAAACACAGTCAGAAAGTTTACTAAGCAGCACAACATAAACACAGTCAAAAAGTTTACTAAGCAATACAAGATAAACACAGTCAGAAAGGTTACTAAGCAGCACAACATAAACACAGTCAGAAAGGTTACTAAGCAACACAACATAAACACAGTCAGAAAGTTTACTAAGCAATACAAGATAAACACAGTCAGGAAGTTTACTAAGCAGCACAACATAAACACAGTGAAAAAGTTTACTAAGCAATACAACATAAACACAGTGAGAAAGTTTACTAAGCAACACAACATAAACACAGTCAGAAAGTTTACTAAGCAACACAACATAAACACAGTGAGAAAGTTTACTAAGCAACACAACATAAACACAGTGAGAAAGTTTACTAAGCAATACAACATAAACACAGTGAGAAAGTTTACTAAGCAATACAACTACAACACAGTCAGGAAGTTTACAAAGCAACACAACATAAACACAGTTAGAAAGGTTACTAAGCAACACAACTACAACACAGTCAGGAAGTTTACTAAGCAACACAACATAAACACAGTGAGAAAGTTTACTAAGCAACACAACTACAACACAGTCAGGAAGTTTACTAAGCAACACAACATAAACACAGTGAGAAAGTTTACTAAGCAACACAACTACAACACAGTCAGGAAGTTTACTAAGCAACACAATACAACCACAGTGAGAAAGTTTAAAGCAATACAACATAAACACAGTGAGAAAGTTTACTAAGCAACACAACATAAACACAGTGAGAAAGTTTACTAAGCAACACAACATAAGCACAGTGAGAAAGTTTACTAAGCAACACAACATAAACACAGTCAGAAAGTTTACTAAGCAACACAACATAAGCACAGTGAGAAAGTTTACTAAGCAACACAACATAAACACAGTCAGAAAGTTTACTAAGCAACACAACATAAGCACAGTGAGAAAGTTTAAAGCAATACAACATAAACACAGTGAGAAAGTTTACTAAGCAACACAACATAAACACAGTGAGAAAGTTTACTAAGCACAACACAATACAACCACAGTGAGAAAGTTTACTAAGCTACACAACATAAACACAGTGAGAAAGTTTACTAAGCACAACACAATACAACCACAGTGAGAAAGTTTTACATAAACACAACACAACAAACATAAACACAGTGAGAAAGTTTACTAAGCAACACAACATAAAACACAGTGAGAAAGTTTACTAAGCAACACAACATAAACACAGTGAGAAAGTTTACTAAGCAACACAACATAAACACAGTGAGAAAGTTTACTAAGCAACACAACATAAACACAGTGAGAAAGTTTACTAAGCAACACAACATAAACACAGTGAGAAAGTTTACTAAGCAACACAACATAAACACAGTGAGAAAGTTTACTAAGCAACACAACATAAACACAGTGAGAAAGTTTACTAAGCAACACAACATAAAACACAGTGAGAAAGTTTACTAAGCAACACAACATAAACACAGTGAGAAAGTTTACTAAGCAACACAACATAAACACAGTGAGAAAGTTTACTAAGCAACACAACATAAACACAGTGAGAAAGTTTAAAGCAATACAACATAAACACATGAGAAAGTTACTAAGCAAACAACAGTGAGAAAGTTTACTAAGCAACACAACATAAACACAGTGAGAAAGTTTACTAAGCAACACAAGTTTACATAAACACAACATAAACACAGTGAGAAAGTTTACTAAGCAACACAACATAAACACAGTGAGTAGGTTTATAACACAACACAATACAACACAGTGAGAAAGTTTACTAAGCAACACAACATAAACACAGTGAGAAAAGTTACTAAGCAACACAACATAAACACAGTGAGAAAGTTTACTAAGCAACACAACATAAACACAGTGAGAAAGTTTACTAAGCAACACAACATAAACACAGTGAGAAAGTTTACTAAGCAACACAACATAAACACAGTGAGAAAGTTTACTAAGCAACACAACATAAACACAGTGAGAAAGTTTAAAGCAATACAACATAAACACAGTGAGAAAGTTTACTAAGCAACACAACATAAACACAGTGAGAAAGTTTAAAGCAATACAACATAAACACAGTGAGAAAGTTTACTAAGCAACACAACATAAACACAGTGAGAAAGTTTACTAAGCAACACAACATAAACACAGTGAGAAAGTTTACTAAGCAAGTTTACAACATAAAACACAGTGAGAAAGTTTACTAAGCACCACACATAAACACAGTGAGAAAGTTTACTAAGCAAACACAACATAAACACAGTGAGAAAGTTTAAAGCAATACAACATAAAACACAGTGAGAAAGTTTAAGCAACACAACATAAACACAGTGAGACAGTGAGAACAGTTACTGAGAAAGCAACACAAACAACATAACACAGTGAGAAAGTTTACTAAGCAACACAACATAAACACAGTGAGAAAGTTTAAAGCAATACAACATAAACACAGTGAGAAAGTTTAAAGCAACACAACATAAACACAGTGAGAAAGTTTAAAGCAACACAACATAAACACAGTGAGAAAGTTTAAAGCAATACAACATAAACACAGTGAGAAAGTTTACTAAGCAACACAACATAAACACAGTGAGAAAGTTTACTAAGCAACACAACATAAACACAGTGAGAAGGTTTACTAAGCACAACACAATACAACCACAGTGAGAAAGTTTACTAAGCAACACAACATAAACACAGTGAGAAAGTTTACTAAGCAACACAACATAAACACAGTGAGAAAGTTTACTAAGCAACACAACATAAACACAGTGAGAAAGTTACTAAGCAAAACACAAACACAGTGAGAAAGTTTACAGTAAACACAGTGAGAAAGTTTAAGCTACAGCAACATAAAGCACAGTGAGAAAGTTTAAAGCAATACAACATAAACACAGTGAGAAAGTTTACTAAGCAACACAACATAAACACAGTGAGAAAGTTTACTAAGCAACACAACATAAACACAGTGAGAAAGTTTACTAAGCAACAAAACATAAACACAGTGAGAAAGTTTACTAAGCAACACAACATAAACACAGTGAGAAAGTTTACTAAACACAGTGAGACAGTTTACTAACAATACAACCACACAGTGAGAAAGTTTACTAAGCAACACAACATAAACACAGTGAGAAAGTTTACTAAGCAACAACACAACATAAACACAGTGAGAAAGTTTACTAAGCAACACAACATAAACACAGTGAGAGAATACAACCACAGTGAGTTTACTAAGCAACACAACATAAACACAGTGAGAAAGTTTACTAAGCAACACAACATAAACACAGTGAGAAAGTTTAAGCAACACACATAAAACACAGTGAGAAAGTTTACTAAGCAACAAACATAAACACAGTGAGAAAGTTTACTAAGCAACACACAACATAAGCACAGTGAGAAAAGTTTAAAGCATACAACATAAACACAGTGAGAAAGTTTACTAAGCAACACAACATAAACACAGTGAGAAAGTTTACTAAGCAACACAACAAAACAGTGAGAAAGTTTACAGCAACAAAACATAAAACACAGTGAGTTTACTAAGCAACACAACATAAACACAGTGAGAAAGTTTACTAAGCAACACAACATAAACAC
Source organism: Candidula unifasciata (assembly GCA_905116865.2). Classification (NCBI taxonomy): domain Eukaryota; kingdom Metazoa; phylum Mollusca; class Gastropoda; order Stylommatophora; family Geomitridae; genus Candidula; species Candidula unifasciata. The sequence continues at coordinate 668,379 of CAJHNH020000669.1, forward strand.
AGTGAGAAAGTTTACTAAGCAACACAACATAAACACAGTCAGAAAGTTTACTAAGCAACACAACATAAACACAGTGAGAAAGTTTAAAGCAATACAACATAAACACAGTGAGAAAGTTTAAAGCAACACAACATAAACACAGTGAGAAAGTTTACTAAGCAACACAACATAAAAACAGTGATAAAGTTTACTAAGCAATACATACAAAATTAACAAGTTTACTAAGCAACATAATTACACTTTAAAAATTTTTAAACAACATAAACAAAATGAAAAATGTACTAAACTAAAAATGCAAAAAGAAAATTGCAACAAATTTGCAGAGGAATACATCATATAAATAAATGTACAACAAACATGTTCAATATAGGAGAAAAAGACAACTTTCATATGTGAAAAAAACCCACTGCCTACCCAGAAGCATGTTGTAAAAGTCGACTAATTGGCAGCTTTCTTCAAAGTCAAAGTGCACCTGCATAAGAGGCAAGGAACCGGCAATCTGCATTCAAATGATTCAGATCTGTAAAACGTATGCACACGCAACACTCAGGTTCTGAAATGGAACTGCAGTCCAGAAGTGGATAAACAACCAGAAATTCCCGCCAGAGTTAACAGCTAGTGAATGCGAAGAAGAAGAAGAATATGTCAAAAAAAAACTGTTTCTGTACCAATAATTAAATTCTAATAATAAATAATAAATGTCTAATATAAATAATAAATTCCAATATAAATAATAAACAATAAATATAATAAAACGATTAAAAAAAAATTTTCTTTTAACAAAATCTAAATCCGTTTTTACAAGACATTATCAATCATGTCCATGGTACAATGTGACAGACTTAATATGAAATCATCTTGTTAGAAAATAACATATATTTACACTGTGTACAATGCTTACATATAGTACAACATATTTCCTTGGTTGAATTGAGCCGTATAATAAGTATATATATTTTGTCAGTAAGTACAAAGTGTTTTATAATATCGCATTAATTCTGGTATGTATCTGTCAATACAGACATCCACACACATATACACACCTATTCACTCATACACACATATACAATTATACATCATCATCATGTAGCAGGTCCTTTGAAGAACGTCGCTCTTATCACAGTCTGCCTGAAAAAAACTGGGTCTCGCACCAGATCTCCCGCCCCATGTACTTTTCTATTCAAGGTACCACTTAAATCGTGTGCCCATCCTCATGTTGGGTGGCCTCTGCTCCTCTTCCCTGGCAACATGCCTTCTGCCACTCGATATGGCCAAACTATTTCTGTTTCCGAGACAAGATGCTGTTGAGTATACTCATCTTCATTTTGAATGACCGTATTTCTTTTATTTATTAATTTTATTTATTATTTCTTCACTCATACTAGAGACAACATTGAAGATATAGATGAGATAAGTTATTTCAAGCGAACGAAAGAAGAAGAAGAAAAAATATTTCTTTTCTTCTTGGTCCATAGTATTTTGGGAATCTTTTGATAGTGTTTCAGTTCAAACGTGCCTGTTTTCTTTGTTATTAACCATATACACACATGAGAGGGGGGGGGGGGGAGGGTTAGCGCAGTCGATAGGAGACTCACTTTCAAATCAACATGCGACTCGTTGCAACCCACGGTTCGTGTTCGAAACTGGCCGGTTCCCAGGGTTCACCAATCCTCTAGGAAATTGGTACTAGAGTTGACACTCTGGGGTAAATAGAGGAACGTCGCTGTAGCTACAGAGTTGCGTGCGGACGGCGACACAAGCGGATAGTTTCCTATCAGCCATCTGTACTGGCTGCAGAGCACTAATGGTTTATAACTGTGTGCAATGACGCTGGTTCACATCTCCCAACTTTACTTTTACCTTTACACACATTCCTGTTAAGCTGTAGGGGGTTCATCTTACTGTCTATAAAACAGAATAGAGGAACAGACTCAGAGGAACAGACTCAGAGGAACAGACTCAGAGGAACGGACTGATATACAATGGCACAGGATAATGACTTTGAGACCTGCCAGGTTGTAAGGTGTCATTTTACTTTTTTTTGGGTAGAATGGAATGGAGGATTAGACTCTCAGCCCTATGTGACATATAATGGCACATGATGATGATGGTGAGACCTGCCAGATTGTAAGATGTCATATATCATCCACACACACATACACATTATTATTTTAAAAACTGCTGAAGTTTGAGTGCACACAAATTCATTTATAACACATATGTAGCAAATTTTGATTGTAAAGTCAGATATGTAACCGCTGTAACAGACTGTAATGTAACAATTCACAATTCAATGCAGTCATAAATTCAACTCTTTCGTTGTTATCAAATACTATACGAAAATGAGCCGAAACAGATTCTAACTTCTCACATACACTGTTATACTGTACATTATATAAATGATGCTCTGTAATTGAACAACTAGAAAACACCAAGTGACAGTCAGCTTTACAAAACTGCAGTTACATACAATAAAGGATTTTACACAAGACAAAGCATTTTACAATTTCAGAAGACAAGTGATTTTACAGTTTCAGAAGACAACGGATTTTACAATTTCAGAAGACAAGTGATTTTAAAGTTTTAGAAGACAAGTGATTTTACAGTTTCAGAAGACAACAGATTTTACAATTTCACAAAACAACGGATTTTACAGTTTTAAAAGACAAAAGATTATACAATTTCAGAAAACAAACAATTTTACAATTTCAGAAAACAATCAATTTTACAGTTTCAAACAACAAAGAATTTTACAGAACTGCAATTACAGAAAATTGGATTTAACATTTACAGACAACTAGATTTGATATTTACAGAAAAAAAAAAACAGATTTTAAAATTAAAGGAACAAAGCTTTTAACAATTACAGAAGTCAAAGGAGTTTACAATTACAGAAAAAAAGGGTTTGACATTTACAGAAAACAGGATTTGACATTTACAGAAAATAGGATTTGACATTTACAGAAAACAGGATTTGACATTTACAGAAAACAGGATTTGACATTTACAGAAAACAAAGGATCTGACATTTACAAATACAAAGGATTTTACACACAAAGAAAAGAAAGGACCTTATAAAATTGCAATGATAGAAAACATGATAAAATTGCAATGATAGAAAACATTATAAAATCGCAATGACAGAAAACGTGACACAAAACAATGGCAATTGTTTCCTTGTAAAGCTGATCTACACTTTGTGTTTTCCAATTATTTACATTTCTACCCCACTCAGCATCATCAAGTGCCTTGCTGACCAGTGTGGGTATTCATGCTTTTCCACGATCTGCGATCTTTAACCGTTAATATCAGTTCGTGTGTTGACACCTCTCCATGACAAAAGGCTGTCAAACCGCAGTTTAAACCAATTTTATTTACATGTGTTTTTAATTTAAAAAAAAAAAAAAAACATCCACACATACATTACATCAGTAAACTAAATCTGAATTAAAGTTTTAATAAATAATCACGTTAATTCGTATATTTACACGGCACATGAAACCATTACATGTACATTTGTGATAGCGGCACATTCCTTGTATGAGGTTTGGAATGAGTAAGACAGAACATTTGCAGGAGAAAACACCTCACAGATGATATGGAAAATTACACAACCGCTCCACGATGAACATGTAAGTTTTCCTGTGTGGGGTAGCAGAAACTCCATTTTGGGGGGAAAATAAACAGATCCACTGGCTCCTTTTCTACCCCACCCCCGCCAACAACAAAATTTGCAAAGTCCACTAACTAGGGATATTTCCTTCAGCTGGAGTGCATCGGCCCGAGTGGCAAGGAACTAGCAGTTTCTTTGATGGAAATTCTGATGGAAAGTTCTGGTTGTTCATGCAAGTTTGGACTTTAATCTTGCTTCTAGAATTTGCATGCAAATTTATTTTACAGATCTGTCTTATTTGCTTGATTTAAGCAGATGCATTGCGACTTTAAATAAGTATTCAACTTCAAATATTTTGACTCTAAGGTCAATATATGTCATTATTGTTTGCCTGATTTATTCTCATTATCTGTGCCTTTTCCCTGTGGATTTTTACACCTGACTGTTATGATCTCTCTTGCACCAGGTAATAAAACAAACAAACCAACAAAAACTACAAGAAATGCCAGGGACATAAGACAGTGAGGAATTTAACTGGGTGACACCAAATCACTGTGGCATGGCCCATAACTTGCAAAGACACATATATACAGGTCTGAGTGATCAGGGCTTTAACATAACCACATACATATTTCTGAGCCCCCGAACATACTTTACAATGCATACGCAAACAAAGTGAGCTTTCAAAGAATGTAGTTCCCAATATTGATTTTGGACCCCGTAAGGAAAAGAGACAACCCACTGCCTCTTAAAAAGCACATAATAAAAGGCAACTAATTAAGCTCTGTTGAAATCAGACGTGTTAGGCCGAATGGTCTTGCTGTAAGCCACAATGCCAATTGTCCTTGTCATGGTCAACATTGAAGAAAGAAGGAAGAAGAAGAAGAGAAAAGGAGAGAAAAAAGAAGAAGAACAAGAAAAAGAAGCAAGAAGAAGAAGCAGAAGAAGAAGGAGGAGGGGAAGTAGAAGGAGAAGAAAAAGAAGCAATAAGCAAGAAGAAGAAGGAAAAAGAAGGAAAAAGAAGAAGCAAGAAGAAGAAGAAGAAGAAGAAGAAGAAGAAGAAGAAGAAAATGCAGTAGAAAGATCTGCACAAACAACTACATAATAAATTAATAAACTAATACAGAAATTTCACCCACAACAAATAAATGAACGGAAATACTTTAAAGTCATGACGAAGCTGCACACAAAGGAAAGAATATCAACAATGATCATAAACTGGTCCCTGTGTAATCCATGTCACTGTGAATGTTACCGTTATGCGACAGAACCACCTTGGGTAGACCGTCGGGGGATTCTCTGCTGCTGTCAAGGGGGGTGCTTTGTGGGGACTGTTTGCTTACCTCCAGCACCAGCTCATCATCTTCCTTTTTGACCTGAAACCATCAAGGGATTGATCTGATGTATTGCAAAGTAAATAATGTCTTGCCTTAGTTTAGAGGAGCAGAAAAATCTGTCAGAGAAAGGACAACTACCTCAGTATATAATGTGGTAGATGTGAAATCTCTCTCTCTCTGTCTCTCTCTCTCTCTCTCTCCCTCCCTCCCTCGTGCGAGAGAGAGAGAGAGAGAGAGAGAGAGAGAGAGAGAGAGAGAGAGAGAGAGAGAGAGAGAGAGAGAGAGAGAGAGAGAGAGAGAGAGAGAGAGAGAGAGAGAGAGAGATTAATCACAGTAAATAACATGATAAATAGAAAACAGTGTTTTAAACAGTATACATTTGACAGACAGAAAGAATGCGAAAAAAAATTTTCACAAATTTATTTCTATCAATGTGCATTAGAAATTTGCTACAAATATTTGAGTTTTTTTTTTTAAATAACTTTTGTAAATTTGCCAAGGCAGTGGCTTTTTAAGGCCTAAGTATTCTGATTTCAAAATACTATAGCATTTTAGTGTTGACACCATGCACACAACAAGCACTTTTGTATGCATTTATCGGAGAAGACAAGACATCTGAACCAATTAGAAAGAATCAGGAGGGAAGTCTTTCTTGGAAAGTTAGTCAGTCTGGAGCCTCTCTTGAAACATTAGCTATACTGGGGGTCTCTCTTGAAACATTAACTATACTGGGGGTCTCTCATGAAACATTAGCTACACTGGGGGTCCCTCTTGGAATATTAGCTACACTGGGGGTCTCTCTTGAAACATTAGCTACACTGGGGGTCTCTCTTGAAACATTAGCTACACTGGGGGTCTCTCTTGAAACATTAGCTACACTGGGGGTCTCCCTTGAAACATTAGCTACACTGGGGGGTCTCTCTTAGAATATTAGCTACACTGGGGGTCATTGAAGCTACACTGGGGGTCTCTCTTGAAACATTAGCTACACTGGGGGTCTCTCTTAGAATATTAGCTACACTGGGGGTCTCTCTTGAAACATTAGCTACACTGGGGGTCTCTCTTAGAATATTAGCTACACTGGGGGTCTCTCTTGAAACATTAGCTACACTGGGGGTCTCTCTTGAAACATTAGCTACACTGGCTACACTGGGGGTCTCTCTTACTGGGGGGTCTCTCACATTAGCTACACTGGGGGGTCTCTCTTGAAACATTAGCTACACTGGGGGGTCTCTCTTGAAAACATTAGCTACACTGGGGGTCTCTCATTAGAACACTGGGGGTCTCTCTTGAAGCTACACTGGGGGTCTCTCTTGAAAACATTAGCTACACTGGGGGTCTATCTTGAAACATTAGCTACACTGGGGGTCTCTCTTGAAACATTAGCTACACTGGGGGGTCTCTCATGAAACATTAGCTACACTGGGGGGTCTCTCTTGAAACATTAGCTACACTGTGGGGTCCCCTCTCTTGAAACATTAGCTACACTGGGGGTCTCTCTTGAAACATGGCGTCTCTACACTGGGGGGTCTCTCATGAAACATTAGCTACACTGGGGGTCTCTCTTGAAACATTAGCTACACTGGGGGTCTCTCTTGAAACATTAGCTACACTGGGGGGTCTCTCTTGAAACATTAGCTACACTGGGGGTCTCTCTTAAAAAACATTAGATACATATGGGGGTTCTCTTGAAACATTAGCTACACTGGGGGTCTCTCTCTATTGAAACATTAGCTACACTGGGGGTCTCTCTTGAAACATTAGCTACACTGGGGTCTCTCTTGAAAACATTAGACTGGGGGTCTCTCTTGAAAACATTAGCTACACTGGGGGGTCTCTCTTGAAACATTAGCTACACTGGGGGTCTTCTCTTGAAACATTAGCTACACTGGGGGTCTCTCTTGAAACATTAGCTACACTGGGGGTCTCTCTTGAAACATTAGCTACACTGGGGGGGGAAACATTAGCTACACTGGGGGTCTCTCTTGAAACATTAGCTACACTGGGGGGTCTCTCTTGAAACATTAGCTACACTGGGGGGTCTCTCTTGAAAACATTAGCTACACTGGGGGTCTCTCTTGAAACATTAGCTACACTGGGGGTCTCTCTTGAAACATTAGCTACACTGGGGGTCTCTCTTGAAACATTAGTCTCTACATTAGATACACTGGGGTCTCTCTGAAACATTAGCTACACTGGGGGTCTCTTGAAACATTAGCTACACTGGGGGGTCTCTCTTGAAACATTAGCTACACTGGGGGTCTCTCTTGAAACATTAGCTACACTGGGGGTCTCTCTTGAAACATTAGCTACACTGGGGGGTCTCTCTTGAAACATTAGCTACACTGGGGGTCTCTCTTGAAACATTAGCTACACTGGGGGTCTCTCTTGAAACATTAGCTACACTGGGGGGTCTCTCTTGAAACATTAGCTACACTGGGGGTCTCTCTTGAAACATTACCTACACTGGGGGTCTCTCTTGAAACATTAGCTACACTGGGGGTCTCTCTTGAAACATTAGCTACATGGGGGTCTCTCTTGAAAATCAGCTACACTGGGGGGTCTCTCTTGAAACATTAGCTACACTGGGGGGTCTCTCTTGAAACATTACCTACATTGAAACATAGCTACACTGGGGGGGTCTCTGAAACATTAGCATACACTGGGGGGTCTCTCTTGAAACATTAGCTTACACTTAGCTACACTGGGGGGTCTCTGAAACATTGAAACATTAGCTACACTGGGGGGTCTCTCTTGAAACATTAGCTACACTGGGGGGTCTCTCTTGAAACATTAGCTACACTGGGGGTCTCTCTTGAAACATTAGCTACACTGGGGGTCTCTCTTGAAACATTAGCTACACTGGGGGGTCTCTCTTGAAACATTAGCTACACTGGGGGGTCTCTCATGAAACATTAGATACACTGGGGGTCTCTCTTGAAACATTAGATACACTGGGGGGTCTCTCTTGAAACATTAGCTACACTGGGGGTATCTTTTGAAACATTAGCTACACTGGGGGTCTCTCTTGAAACATCAGCTACACTGGGGGTCTCTCTTGAAACATTAGCTACACTGGGGGTCTCTCTTGAAACATCAGCTACACTGGGGGGTCTCTCATGAAACATTAGATACACTGGGGGTCTCTCTTGAAACATTAGATACACTGGGGGGTCTCTCTTGAAACATCAGCTACACTGGGGGTATCTTTTGAAACATTAGCTACACTGGGGGTCTCTCTTGAAACATTAGCTACACTGGGGGTCTCTCTTGAAACATTAGCTACACTGGGGGTCTCTCTTGAAACATCAGCTACACTGGGGGTCTCTCTTGAAACATTAGCTACACTGGGGGTCTCTCTTGAAACATTAGCTACACTGGGGGTCTCTCTTGAAACATTAGCTACACTGGGGGTCTCTCTTGAAACATCAGCTACACTGGGGGTCTCTCTTGAAATATCAGCTACACTCGGGGTTTCTCTTGGAACATTACCTACACTGGGGGGTCTCTCTTGAACCAACAGCCAGAATGTGGGCCTTTCCATGAATGTCAGCTAGGCTAGACCAGCTGTAAACTCTGGTGAAATTCTTGTTGTTCGTCCACCTCTAAACTTTGAACATTCCCAAACTTGAGGGTTTTGTACACATTTTTTTCAAACGGTTCTGGCTTATTTTTATCTAGACTGCTGGTTAGTCACTTCTCAGGTAAATGCATTCTTGAGTTTAAAGGAATGACCCCTTAAGTTGAGTTGAGTCAAGAATAAACATCACAGAACTCAGGGCATTTCCATGCATGATCCGTCCTCATCTTCAGCAGCCAGCGCAGAGTTCCAATACTGATGGTACCGGTCACAATCCGCCTTGATTTTCCTCTGAGTGTAGTGAGCCGGCCAGACCCTCTGGTTACACCCAGGTTCCTCATTCTCTCCAGGCCATAAAAATCTTCTTTCTCTACTGATTCCGTTGCTTGTTCCCAAAGCGCCTTGACCACATCTGCCTGGTCATGTATCAATTAACCACCCAGTGGTGCAGATCCAGCCAATCTGTCTTCTGTTCATTACCCACCACGCCGGCATATCCTGGAGAAAAGTTCCAAAGTATGCTCACCACCCGTGACCTTTCCAGTGAAGCTAGCCACTCTGCTCGAAGCATCCCTGTCTTCACCTTTTTCAACATGCTTTCAGAGTCTGTTACAATAATGACATGTGCTGCAGTTACCGCCTCCACCTCCATTCTCATGCAAGATGTTGTGGCGTCATATTCTAGGCTGTCTTGCACTAAAGATTTTCCATCGGCTTTCGCTATGAACCCCCAGGCACTTCTCTTTCCTCTCAACACTGAACCATCTGTGCAGATAAACAGATTACCTGGGCGTGAATTGTCGTGAATCAACTGTTGGACTTCAACCTCCGTAGCACCCGCTGGCCACTAGTTAGTTGCATTGCCTTTTATGACATGCTTGTGGGGGGGGGGGGGGGGGGGGGATCACCTTACAACCCACAGGAGGAGCATAGAATAACTCCTATCTATGTTTCAACAAAAATGCAGAGAAATTAAAATAACAAAATTTAAAAAGGACTTGTTCACGTTCCACAGCCCAATTACACACTTTCTCAGTCTGATCCAGGTCAGAGGGGTGTCACATTGTACTCTTTGAAAAGAGTCTCTCGTATGACCTAGGCTGAGGCAGTGGGTAGCAGAGTTTGGGTTAGGGCCAGTTCTACATCTTCTGGGGTCGTTAAAAGCTGTGTCGTCGTGTAGTATAGAACACGCAACATCAGCGCTGATGCAATTGGAGGAAAGGCAACGTGACACCCCTCTGATGTAGAACGGTTTGAGAAAGCATGAATGAAAGGTCAGCCAGTGTGTAGATGGACAGAGAAACATGAACAGGACCAAAAAATAACAAAAATAAAAAGCATATTGCCACTCACCTTGTAAAAAATCAACGCTAACAGGAATGATAAGGTGGTGGCTATAGCAAACGCTAAAGCTAGTGCCAGGAGGTACAAACTCAGCTTATGCGTGTCATAGAAGAAGCAGGAGCCGTCTCCGCTGCAGCGCTTCTGCCACAACAAACAGGCAAAATCAAACATTTTGCCAAAGAGTATGGGCCCAGGAATTGAACCTGTGTCAATCAGAAACAAAGTGCTTGTAGATTTTACATCTCAGCATTTCACAAGAAAAAAAAAAAACTGTGCATACCACTGAAGGCTATCTGGGATGTGGGGGAGTTGTTTAGTGAAGAGCAATTTGTTAATCCCTGGCAATTTTCGTTGTTGCTTGAATTCTCATCTGGATAAGAGGAATTTAAGATAAGAAGTATTTCTTGGGTCCCTGGTGAGTTCTCCATATCAGGTTTGCACTGTATAATGCAAAGCATCTGTCAATAAATTTAGCTGGGGGATTGGGGGGGGGGGGGGGGGGGGGTAGCTCTAGGAACAGCATTGTGCAGAGATAAAGGGCCATTTACTAGCGGAAAAATATAAGGAAAGTGCAGATATATGGTGCTAAATTTCTGCGGATTTCATTTGGAATGTTTTTCGACTGTGACCAACGTGGTGTTGTGAACTGTAGATTCAGAAAATGGCCTGTGGTCTGTTGTTGCAATATTAGTGGTGCCCTTATGTGATTAAAACTGATCGCGTGTGCAACTGCTGATTTGTTGGTTACCTCTGCTACCGTCGATGATGAACTGCATTTCTAATGTCGGACTGTTTGTGTTAGCACTTCTGATGGCTACCGTATGCTTTTAATGCCTGTGTATGCTAGTGCAAATGTTGAGAAAACAGTCTGTCAATCTTTCCACAAAGGACTGGGATAAATATTCTGTGTGTTTTTCGTTGGCATAGGAGCGGAGCAAAGATGGGGTGACCTGTTTGCTATAAGGCTGAAACTAACATTAAATTACTATCATCATAATTACCATCCTGTTATATGTCAAATAATGCTAGTAGTCCAGTCCTCCATTCAATTCTATCCAGTGGAATTGTTTCTTTATCATGGATGGAATCTAGAGAAGCAACTTTGGCCCCTCTTAATAATGGTCTTCTCGGGGTTTTTCTCGGACGTCTTTGTTTCTTTAATCTATTTGTTTCCCATTTGAGTGTCTATTTAGTGATTCGCTGTCCATTTCCCCTCAGGATATACCAAATATATCATCATCTTCTTTGTCTTACCATTTATGATACTATCAGTTGTCCAGACTTTCTATTATTTTTTCACCCTTCTGGAATTCATCAATTTAATGTGTTTATTTTTATTTCCTTGGGCCAACTACAGAGATTTTATTTTTATGAACACAGATTCTCCTATTTATGTTTGCCTCATCTGGATTTGAACAAGGTACCTCTAAAGACAGAGCTGCACTGTCTCTCCCCACCACACCACTGTCACATATATCTACACCATTTCTGATCCAATATGCCAATGTGGTGGATCAACAGGCTGATTGTCTCTGGTCTTGGCTAGTTATCTGCCTCTGTCTACAACTGGCCTTTGCATTTCCATTTATGCGCACTGAAAGTATATAGTTCCGTCACCCAGCTACAGAGCTGAGTGCGTGGTGCGACACAGTGAGCAGTGAATTTTTTTTGGGAATTCTTTTCGACTGCTGATCTGTTGTAACTGATAAACCACAACTGTATTGACAGACTGTGCTTGTATTGGCACTTCTGGCAGCTACCCAATGCTTTTAATTCATGTGTACGCTATTAGCATTGAGGAGCAGCTGGCTAAATGGTTAGAACGCTGGGCTTTCACGCAGGAGACCTGGGTTCAAATCCTCGGTAAGGCTGGGGATTTTTTTCCAGGTCAGAAGCAAAATAAAATCCTCACCGGCACAGCCATAACAACAGCACTTGCCATGCGGCCATAAATCCTCAGGCTAAAAAAAAAAGTCATATAGCATGATGTCATATCCTGTGGAATTATTTCTTTATCACGGATGGAATCCAGTCAAGCAACTTTAGCCCCTATTAATAATGTTCTTCTCAGAGTTTCTCTTGGACGTCTTTGTCCAACACTTTGCCAACATGCTCTGTCTCTTGTTCTGCTTGTACACTCTCTCAGACTGCTACCCATCCATTTCTTTATATTGACCTCCCACTTGTATCAGTGCCCACCTCTTGCTCCTTTGCCTTTGACCTTCTCCTCCTGTATGGTCTTCAAAAGCATGTTTCGTCTTTTAATGTGGCCAAGGCATCCCGGTTATCTCTTTTTTATTTCTTTTTGCTTACACTGCAAAAGTGGTATAACCAAAAAAAGGTAAGCTATGGGCACTGCAGAGGCTGAGGCCGCAGTATGTTTTTCAGTTTGTTCACAAGGGATGGGTATTCTGTGGGATTTGCACTGGCACTGCGACAGAGCTGCTATGATTTGCCATGAAAATATTAACTGACTCATCGGCTCATAGCAGTGTCACTGTCTCCTAGGGGCTGCATGGTCTCAAGGCGTGGTGTCTGCCTCGAGTGCCAGAGGTACCGGGTTCAATCCCTGGTAAGGGCTGGGATTTTTTCCACGTGGGCTTGGACTTCTAGTTAATCTCCCTGGTCTCTGGGCAGTGGGATCGGATGCCCGTGTGCATTGTTGTTGCACACGTAAAAAAAATCCTTGGCAGTTCGAAATGAAAAAGAGTAGCCTAACGGCGCTGCCCGGGCAAAACTTAGTTAAAAATCTACAAAAAGGATTTCAGGATCTTCCCCGGTGCTACAGGGCCTGTGCACCATGCTGAGCTTCGTCGGACTCAGAGTTGAGTTAGAAGAAAGGAGCACTTTTGGGTTACTACCCGTGTGCCATGATGTTGATCTGTTGTTCAAAACCTGAAAAGTGGCGCGGTGATTTCGGTCACAGGCATGAGGGGAAGTTAAGTCTGATGTGATGTGTATAAGGAGATATTCCGTACCCCACTCGGGCGCCAGTACTTCACTGTTCTGGTTTTACGGAACCTCATGCAAGACTCCTGTTGCACGTCCCCGTCGTGCGCCACGGATAATGTCTCAAATGAGCATTAACAGAGTTGGCAGGGGATCTCGAAGCTGGCGGCCCCCAGAGGTGTAGAGTCCTTTCTGGCTCTCACCAGCCCGCCCCCAAACGCATGGGTGAAAAGTAACAAAACTCAAGGACTGCTTGCTAAATGTACCATCAAATGACAACTCTTGGTTAAAATTCGGGAGCGAATGGAAAACTGTGCTGCTGAGACTCAACCCTGACCGAGAGATTTACCCGCAGCCAAGACGAGTAACATCTCTTGTGGGCGACTTCTCGCAGCAAGATCCCACCTACGTACATCCTCTGTCAATCCTCAGTGTCGTCGTCACCGCGCTGAGGTACACCATGGCAGCAACCATTCATATGCTGGCTTGAAAACAATGTCCGACAAAGTTACACCCCACGGCACACATGCAAGCTCAAAGTCCGACGATCATAACTCGTACCGATTAGGAAAAGTCTGAATGTCCGTATCCACTGGTCCAACTCGCCCGAGTGTTGGGACCAAACAGGTGAAGCCACACCTGACGCATTTTGCTTCCCCATTCTGTCGTGCTAAGGGCACAGCTGAAACAACGTTAAAGGTGTCTAACGTAAGATGAAAAAGAATGTACCTATTTGTGTGGCCACAAACGTCCTAGACCTGCGGGCTGCTCCCCGCTGATCTCCGGAAAGCGCAGCCTTGTAGCGCAGGAAACTCAATACACGGTTGTGAGGTTAAGCAGTCATGGGCAGGACGTGACGATTCCTTGGGTGAGCCCAGAACCAGAGCATCATGTGTCGGCTCTGCATTTATGGAAGCCTCCTTGGATGGCGGGGAATGCCCATGATCTGCCCCTGCCTTCCCTTGAGGGCTGAAAACTCTACATAGAGCTGCCTTAAGGACGACATGCCGGGGGCCACACTTGTTAAAAGTCAAAGAGGACACCACACAAATAAGGCAACATCTCGACCCACACAAAACAATGGCCACAGTCAACCTAGAAATAGGCTTGACGTCTTCCTCCGAAGTCAGAGTACATCTGCCTGAGAGGCGGGGAACGAGTACTGCAAACAAATAAGCCAGTAAAACGGATGTACACGCAAAACTCAGATCAAGGTAAAAGCCAAAAGTCCATTTTGGACGAACAACCGTGACTTACCGCCGGAATTCTCAGCCGGTGAACAAGAAGAAAAAAAGAAAACCTGAAAAAAGTGTCACTATCTTCATGTGGCAAAGACAAGCAAATGTCTAGTTCAATCATTTTGTGACCACCAATTAATCAGGTGCCTGCTCCACAGTGAAGGTTGGCAGTAGATGTGTGTATGTATATGTATTACGTATGTCTGTATATGAGTGTGCATGTATGAGAATGTAGGAGTATGTATGTGTGTGTAAGAGTGTGTACGATTGTGTACACATGATGTGTGTATGCATTATTCTATAATTTATATTTCTTTATTACATCCATAACATGCATTAATGATAACAGGCATTGGTACTCTAAAAAATGAGTGCTTAGAAGGGCCAAATGTCAGACGGGCCTGCGTGCCTAATTTGTAACCCTTTGAAAATAAAGTTTGTTCGTTCGTTCGTTTGTTCGTTCTGTCTCTTGCCCTCCTTGTACACTCTCAGACTACTACAGATCCATTTCTTGATATTGTTCTCCCACTTGAATCACCTCATGCTCTCCTGGCTTCGACTTTTTCCTCCAGTATGGTCTTTAAAAGCTTGTTATGTCTTTTAATGTGGCCAAATTATCTCAGTTGTCTCTTCTGTATTTCTTTCAGCAACTCTCTTCTCATGTGTAGTTACATCTGAACCTCTAGATTAGACTGTTTTCTGTGATCATTACCATTTGTCTAATTCACAAGGTCATAAGTCAAGAATTATATTTTAAAACAAATATGCAAGGGATGTATGTAAGATGTCAGAAAGATACCTAGGCATCGAGCTACTATCCACTGTATCCCAAGGCCAAATGATCTTTGATGATCTGGTACACACCTGGAAGTGAACAAATATCTACACTGCATGGTAAAAAAAATGACTAATCCGTGATATCTAGTCAAACTTGTAAACAAAATTACTAATCCTTGATATCTAGTCAAACTGGTAAACAAAATTACTAATCCATGATATCTAGTCAAACTGGTAAACAAAATTACTAATACATGATATCTAGTCAAACTGGTAAACAAAATTACTAATCCATGATATCTAGTCAAAGTCCAGTCGATATCTAGTAAAACATTGAAAGTCTTGTCAACTGTTCCATTGATGGCATATGATTTAACACTTCTTCTTCTTCTTCTTCTTCTTCTCTTCCACCTTGTACCTCATCAAAGTGTCGGGGGGAGATGTAATGTTTGTCGATAAGCTCTGTCAAGAGCACTATTAGGACTGATGTTCATTTTATTGAACAATAATTATGGCATTTGATTTAACACTAGTTATTGAACAATAATGATGACATTTGATCTAACACTGAAAGTCTAGTTATTGAGCAATAATGATGGCATTTGATTTAACACTGAAAGTCTGGTTTTTGAACAATATTAATGGCATTTGATTTAACACTGAAAGTCTGGTTTTTGAACAATAATGATGGCATTTGACCTAACAATGAATGTCTGGTGAAGTGACTTTCTCTTCTTCTTTATTTTCATGAGCTCTAAACCCTGGCTGATGATTCTAGTTGTTTGTTCACTTCTAGACCTTAGTCTTGTTCCAGAACTGGAGTTTTTGCCTGCATATCCGTTTTTCAAATCTGACTTATTTGTATGCAGATTGTTGTTTCATATAAAATATTTATTAACCACACCACCTACCTATCAATCAACTAACCACACCACCTACCTATCAATCAACTAACCACACTACCTACCTATCAACCGACTAACCACACCACCTACCTATCAACCGACTAACCACACCACCTACCTATCAACCGACTAACCACACCACCTACCTATCAATCAACTAACCACACTCCCTACCTATCAACCAACTAACCACACCACCTACCTATCAACCGACTAACCACACCACCTACCTATCAACCGACTAACCACACCACCTACCTATCAACCGACTAACCACACCACCTACCTATCAACCGACTAACCACACCACCTACCTATCAACCGACTAACCACACCACCTACCTATCAACCGACTAACCACACCACCTACCTATCAACCGACTAACCACACCACCTACCTATCAACCGACTAACCACACCACCTACCTATCAACCGATTAACCACACCACCTACCTATCAACCGACTAACCACACCACCTACCTATCAATCAACTAACCACACTCCCTACCTATCAACCGACTAACCACACCACCTACCTATCAACCGACTAACCACACCACCTACCTATCAACCGACTAACCACACCACCTACCTATCAACCGATTAACCACACCACCTACCTATCAACCGATTAACCACACCACCTACCTATCAACCGATTAACCACACCACCAACCTATCAATCAACTAACCACACCACCTCCCTATCAACCGACTAACCACACCACCTACCTATCAACCGATTAACCACACCACCTACCTATCAACTGACTAACCACACTACCTACCTATCAACCGACTAACCACACCACCTACCTATCAATCGACTAACCACACTACCTACCTATCAACCGACTAACCACACTAGCTACCTATCAACTGACTAACCATACTAGCTACTTATCAACCGACTAACCACACTACCTACCTATCAACCGACTAATCACACCACCTACCTATCAACCGACTAACCACACCACCTACCTATCAACCGACTAACCACACCACCTACCTATCAACCGACTAACCACACCACCTACCTATCAACCGACTAACCACACCACCTACCTATCAACCGATTAACCACACCACCTACCTATCAACCGACTAACCACACCACCTACCTATCAATCAACTAACCACACTCCCTACCTATCAACCGACTAACCACACCACCTACCTATCAACCGACTAACCACACCACCTACCTATCAACCGACTAACCACACCACCTACCTATCAACCGATTAACCACACCACCTACCTATCAACCGATTAACCACACCACCAACCTATCAATCAACTAACCACACCACCTACCTATCAATCAACTAACCACACCACCTCCCTATCAACCGACTAACCACACCACCTACCTATCAACCGATTAACCACACCACCTACCTATCAACTGACTAACCACACTACCTACCTATCAACCGACTAACCACACCACCTACCTATCAATCGACTAACCACACTACCTACCTATCAACCGACTAACCACACTAACTACCTATCAACTGACTAACCATACTAGCTACTTATCAACCGACTAACCACACTACCTACCTATCAACCGACTAATCACACTATCTACCTATCAACCAACTAACCACACTAGCTACTTATCAACCGACTAACCACACTACCCACTTATAAACTGACTAACCACACTAGCTACCTTTCAACCGACTAACCACACTAGCTACCTATCAATCAACTAACCACACCACCTCCCTATCAACCGACTAACCACACTCCCTACCTATCAACCGATTAACCACACCCCCTACCTATCAACTGACTAACCACACTACCTACCTATCAACCGACTAACCACACCACCTCCCTATCAACCGACTAAGCACACTCCCTACCTATCAACCGATTAACCACACCACCTACCTATCAACCGACTAAGCACACTCCCTACCTATCAACCGATTAACCACACCACCTACCTATCAACCGACTAATCACACTATCTACCCATCAACCGACTAACCACACTCCCTACCTATCAACCAACTAACCACACTACCTACCTATCAACCAACTAATGACACTACCTACCTATCAACCAACTAATGACACTACCTACCTATCAACTGACTAACCACACTACCTACCTATCAATCGACTAACCACACTACCTACCTATCAACCGACTAACCACACTAACTACCTACCAACTGACTAACCACACTATCTACCCATCAACTGACTAATCACACTACCTACCTATCAACCGACTAATCACACTAACTACCTACCAACTGACTAACCACACTACCTACCCATCAACCAACTAACCACACTAGCTACCTATCAACCGACTAACCACACTAGCTACCTATCAATCAACTAACCACACCACCTCCCTATCAACCGACTAACCACACTCCCTACCTATCAACCGATTAACCACACTACCTACCTATCAACTGACTAACCACACTACCTACCTATCAACTGACTAACCACACTACCTACCTATCAACTAACTAACCATACTATCTACCTATCAACCGACTAACCACACTAGCTACCTATCAACCGACTAACCACACTATCTACCTATCAACCGACTAACCACACTAGCGACCTATCAACCGACTAACCACACTACCCACCTATCAAGTGACTAACCACACTATCTACCTATCAACTGACTAACCACACTATCTACCTATCAACTGACTAACCACACTACCTACCTATCAACTGACTAACCACACTACCTACCTATCAACTGACTAACCACACTACCTACCTATCAACTGACTAACCACACTACCTACCTATCAACTGACTAACCATACTATATACCTATCAACCGACTAACCACACTACCTACCTATCAACCGACTAATCACACAACCTACCTATCTACCGACTAACCACACTAGCTACCTATCAACCGACTAACCACACTAGCTACCTATCAACCGACTAACCACACTACCTACCTATCAACTGACTAACCACACTATCTACCTATCAACTGACTAACCACACTACCTACCTATCAACCGACTAAACATACTATCTACCTATCAACTGACTAACCACACTACCTACCTATCAACCGACTAAACATACTATCTACCTATCAACTGACTAACTACACTATCTACCTATCAACCGACTAACCACACTAGCTACCTATCAACTGACTAACCACACTATCTACCTATCAACTGACTAACCACACTACCTACCTATCAACTGACTAACCACACTACCTACCTATCAACTGACTAACCACACTAGCTACCTATCAACTGACTAACCACACTAGCTACCTATCAACCGATTAACCACACTAACTACCTATCAACCGACTAAAAACACTCCCTACCTATGAACTGACTAACCACACTATCTACCTATCAACTGACTAACCACACTACCTACCTATCAACCGACTAACCACACTAGCTACCTATCAACGGACTAACCACACTAGCTACCTATCAACCGACTAACCACACTACCTACCTATCAACTGACTAACCACACTACCTATCTATCAACCGACTAACCACACTACCTACCTATCAACTGACTAACCACACTACCTATCTATCAACCGACTAACCACACTTTCTACCTATCAACCGACTAACCACACTATCTACCTATGAACTGACTAACCATACTACCTACCTATCAACCGACTAACCACACTATCTACCTATCAACTGACTAACCACACTACCTACCTATCAACTGACTAACCACACTATCTACCTATCAACCGACTAACCACACTCCCTACCTATCAACCGACTAACCACACTATCTACCTATTAACCGACTAACCACACTATCTACCTATAAACCGACTAAACACACTATCTACCTATCAACTGACTAACCATACTACCTACCTATCAACCAACTAACCACACTACCTACCTATCAACCGACTAACCACACTATCTACCTACCAACACCTAGCCACCAAACACAAAAAATGAACTTACCGCAATGTAGCAGTCAGTGACGGCATGGAAGTGATGAATACAAACACGATCATGAACCCAAAGCACAACATAAACAGGGTCAGCCATTTGCAGTTGAATTCACACTTGCCAAACTCCGCCATGTAAGTGCTGCCCTCTGTGTAGTCGGAGGCAGTCAGGTTATAGTTGACACAGCTGCAGTTGGCATACCTCTGCAAGAAGACCAGATGCATATGTAAATTAGGTAATCGTAAGGCATGGATCCTCGTATGGGTTCCGAGGCCCCATTCATTTGTTTAGAAAAGGGGATTAGGGGAGGGGTGGAGGAAACCCACTGACGCCCTAACAAGTGTCTCCTAAAAGTAAACTAATCAGGGGCGTTTCGAAGAGCATCTACCTGAGATGTGAGGAACCAACAACCTGCATACGAATAAGCTAGAGCTGTAAAACAGATGTGCATGCAAAACTCAAGTTCTGGAACAAGACCAAAGTCCAGAAGTGGCCAAACAACCAGAACTTTCCATAAGAGTTTACAATTGGTGAATGCTAAGAAGAAGATGAAGAAGAAGAAGAAGAAGAAGAAGAAGAAGAAGAAGAAGAAGAAGAAGAAGAAGAAGAAGAAGAAGAAGAAGAAGAAGAAGAAGAAGAAGAAGAAGAAGAAGAAGAAGAAGAAGAAGAAGAAGAAGAAGAAGAAGAAGAAGAAGGTAAAGCGTGGATAAAAGATAACCATAAAGCAAGTGACCATATTTTTACCCAGTGACACATTGGGCATTTTATGCTAGACTCATATATGTAAAGACCAATCGGCACACAGTAGGTGATGTAGTCAACATCAATCACGCCAGGTGCCTTTATTTCCCAGGAGTTTTAAGCCTGGGCTGATCTGGAAGCCAAGGCAATTTGAAAACATAAAAAATCTGCCTAAACTTTTTGAGTCCCAAACAACTCAGGCTGTGTGAATCATCATAACTGCCAAATCCCATCTTTAGGTTAAAATGCTCACTTCAGTATTTTGTGAGAACACACTCAAGAAATCTGGCTTGTCCAATGGTCACTTCTTCTTCTTCTCTTCCACCTTGTACCTCAGTGAAGTGTCGGGGGAGGGGGGGGGTGTAACTTTCGTTGATGAGCTCTGTCAAGAGCACTACTAAGACATGTTCATTCTGTAAGGCTGTTTTCCACATCAATCCATATTTTTTTAGGTCTTCCACTCGCTCTATACCCACTGTAATGTCTCAGTGTGGCTCGCTGTGGCAGATAGTACCAGGGCATTCTTGTTAGGTGTCCAAACCACTTCATTTGTTGTTCTTTGATGACCTGTAAGACTGGTTTTATTCCTAGCATTCATTTGATTTCGTGATTTTGTATTCTGTCTTTCCTTGAAACTTTTGCAGCTCTTCTAAGGCACTTCACCTCTGTTATCGCTATTTTACGTTCATTAGAGAATGTAAGTGTCCATGTCTGGCACTGATAGCATAATATTGGCCAAAAAATAGTTCTGATAAGATTCACTTTAGTACTCCAAGGTATCCGCTTGTGTGTCAACAGGGGAGATAGTTGCCCCAGTACTCGATTATCTTTGGCACATTTCAAGCTAATTTCTCTGTCAAATTTTCCATCAGATGTGAAAATTGCACATAAATACTTGAATTCCTCTGTTTGTCTTAAGGCGTTGTTTTTAAAATGGTCAGTACTGCTGTTATATGACTACTTTGAAAGTATTTCACTGACGAATTTTAATCACAGATACATCTTCACTGGCATCTCATATGATATGAAACCTTTTTTCTGGTACTGAAAGAGTTAATGCAGTTTATGGTACAGATAAAAAGTAACTGCATGTTATGGATAAAAAATAGTTAAACATGGTATGGATAAAGGTAATGCTATGGTAAGGGTGCTGTCTGCGAGGTCTGAAACATAAGACCTTTATGTAAAGTAGTCTTGTAATGCCGGGGGAAAAGAGGGGGGGGGAGGTTTGATCCCAGCTGCGGACGGTTCGTCTAGCATTGGTTTCGATAGTTAGTGGTACCGAGAGCTGACCGTTCGGAAGCTGTAAAATCTGCTTAGAAAAACCACAACAGCCAAACAAATGCTGGGGTTAATTATGAAACATCCTGTAAAGAATACAAACTAAATTTTTAATATGTAAAGTGCTCGGAAGCTGGAATAATACAGAGAAAGAATAAAGGTCAGGAGATTTAAAGGAAGTGTGTGCACTCCGAAGTAATGTACATATGATTGAAACACCTATAACTTCTGAAAGAATTATAAAATGTACAAGTTCAGGATAGTTAGCATCCTTTAGATATTTTCTCCAGGTTATGTCGGTGTGTTGGGAAATGAGCAGGCAGATAGACAGACCGGTTCTGCACCACTCGGTGGTTGTTGTGAGGGCCCTTTGGGAGCGAGTGAACAGTGCCGAGGTACAGATAGATCATTACGGTCTGAGGAGAATAGCGCTGAGAGCAGTTACACTGGGATCTAGCTGACGCTCAACACTCAGGGAAAAGGCGAGACAGATATACAGTCAGACAGTCAGTGGTACCATTGGAATTTTAACTGTTTGCTTGCTGCTGAAGATGGGGATGGAGCGCTTATAAGGGTGTCCAGAGTGCTGTGATGTCGATGCTTAATTCAACATTCAACATTTTAAAATGTACAAGAACATGTGTACAGTGGCTTGTGTACCAGCCTATGTGTGCAAGAATACACATACAAGAATACATGTACAAGAGCATGTGTACAAACATGTGTGTAAGAGTTTGTGTACAAGTATATGTGTGCAAGAACAGTGTGAAAGAGTACATTTACAAGAACACATATGCAGAAATATGAGTGAACTTGCCTTAACACTGCCTTCGTGTATGACATCGGTACAGCCAGCGTAGCACGGGGAAAAGTACATCACTTTGTCCCTGCCACACACAGGGAAGTAGTCCTCCTCTACACATGAACAGTTCTGGTTGCAGGTGTTCTCCAAGTTCTTTCCCAGGAATGTGGCGGCACTGGAATGGCACAAGTGAAGACATTCGATTGGTTATCCAGTGTCAAGGGTATTTTGATTGGTTATCTGATACCATGGGTTCATCTCATTGGTTATCTGATGTCATAGATTTAAGATTTTGCTATCTGATCTCACAGATTAATTATATTGGTTATCTGATGTCATAGATTAATTATATTGGTTATCTGATCTCATGTATTAATTAAATTGCTTATCTGATGTCATGTATTAATTATATTGGCCATCTGATGTCATGTATTAATTATATTGGCTATCTGATCTCATGTATTAATTATATTGGCTATCTGATCTCACGGATTAATTGCATTGCTTATCTGATGTCATGTGATAATTATAATGGTTATCTGATGTCATGTGATAATTATAATGGTTAGCTGATGTCATGTGATAATTATACTGGTTATCTGATGTCATGGATTAATTGCCCTGGTTATCTGATGTCATGGATTAATTATACTGGTTATCCGAGGTAATGGATTAATTATACTGGTTATCTGATGTCACGGATAAATTGCTCTGGTTATCCGATGTCATGGAAGCTTTTGACTGGTTACCGACCTGACCCACATTTAGGTAAAAACATATTATATAGTAGTTACAGTTCACCTCTACTGAGAGTATTCAATTTTGCTGCCAAATGAACACAGGCCAAAGACAAGAGTGACAACAAACAACAAATGTGGTAAAGGCTAGGAAAGGAGAGCCCAACTGGAGACTGGCAGTCTTGTATGTATGAAGGAGTTAAGAATGACAGTATTAAACTTATGGGTATACTACTCCCAAAGGGGCCCAGTACACCACCCCTGCAGGAAACAAATATGCTGTCAGTTGTTCAGAATCTTTCACTAAATATAATATTTAAAAACATAATAAGATGCTGGTTGATACATGTTAATAACACCCAGTCATACATAGTATGATGTTTGGGGCAGAAGAGGTTAACATGATTTTGTTAGAAAGTGTCTTGAGAAGATGTGTTGAGTGATGTTTTGACAAGATGTGATGAGAAGATGTTTTGAGAAGACATCTTGAGGAAGATGTTTTGAGAAGACATCTTGAGAAGATGCTTTGAGAAGACATCTTGAGAAGATGTTTTGAGAAGACATCTTGAGGAAGATATTTTGAGAAGACACCTTGAGAAGATTTTTAGAGAAGACATCTTGAGAAGATATTTTGAGAAGACATCTTGAGAAGATGTTTTGAGAAGACATCTGAGAAGATGTTTTGAGAAGACATCTTGAGAATATGTTTTGAGAAGACATCTTGAGAAGATGTTTTGAGAAGACATCTTGAGAAAATGTTTTGAGAAGACAGCTTGAAGAAAATGTTTTGAGAAGACATCTTCAGAAGATGTTTTGTAAAAGTGTTTCTCTCCATGCGGGTTTTGGGTCCACATTTGGGGAGGTGGGGTGGGGGGGGGGAGAGAGAACAGACTCACTGCCTCCTAACAAGAATGTCGTAAAAAGGGACCAATTAGGGGTTTTCTTAAATCGGATGTATTGGGCTAAAGATGCAGATATCACAGTCTAGCTGTAAACCACCACACAATATGATGTCTTTTAAAGGCAAAACAGAAAAAGAAGAAGAAGCAGAAGCAAGAGCAGAAGGAGCAGAACAATGAGAAAAGGAAGAGGAGGAGGAAGAAGAAGAAGTAGAAAATGAAGCAGGAAGATGATGTGCAGGAGGAGGATAAAAAGAAGAGAAAGTGATTTGAGAAAGTTTTATAGAAGATGTTTTCAGAAGGTTTTTTTAGGAAGATAAACAGACAGACAGGCAAGCAAACACCACACCCCCCCCCCCCCCCCCCCGCCCCAAATACATACCCAACATCTGTTTGTCCATAAGACAGTGTGACACCAGCAAAGGGCGTAGTATCACACTCCATGAGCAGTGCCACGCTCAAGACACACACCACAAATGACATGACAGTGCACAGCCGTAGGATGCCACGTACTTTCAGGTTGAAGCACTTGACAATGAACCCGCCTCCAAATGTGGCCCCTCCACCTGCGGGGACCACAGCTAGACCTGCGGTATATGAAATAAATGATTCAGTTACGACAGAGGAGATCTCATGCAGTGCAATAGATGATTCAGTTACAATTGAGGAGATCTCATGCAGTGCAACAGATGATTCAGTTACAATTGAGGAGATCTCTTGCAGTGCAACAGATGATTCAGTTACAATTTAGGAGATCTCATGCAGTGCAACAGATGATTCAGTTACAATGGAGGAGATCTCATGCAGTGCAACAGATGATTCAGTTACAATTGAGGAGGTTCTCATGCTGTGCAACAGATGATTCAGCTACAATTTAGATCTCATGCAGTGCAACAGATGATTCAGTTACAATTGAGGAGGTTCTCATGCTGTGCAACAGATGATTCAGTTGTGATGGAGGAGATCTCATGCTGTGCAACAGATGATTCAGTTACAATTGAGGAGGTTCTCATGCTGTGCAACAGATGATTCAGTTATGATGGAAGAGATCTCATGCTGTGCAACAGATGATTCAGTTACAATTGAGGAGGTTCTCATGCTGTGCAACAGATGATTTAGTTATGATGGAGGAGATCTCATGCTGTGCAACAGATGATTCAGTTACAATTGAGGAGGTTCTCATGCTGTGCAACAGATGATTCAGTTATGATGGAAGAGATCTCATGCTGTGCAACAGATGATTCAGTTACAATTGTGTAGGTTCTCATGCTGTGCAACAGATGATTCAGTTATGATGGAGGAGATCTCATGCTGTGCAACAGATGATTCAGTTATGATGGAGGAGATCTCATGCTGTGCAACAGATGATTCAGTTATGATGGAGAAGATCTCATGCAGTGCAACAGATGATTCAGTTATGATGGAGGAGATCTCATGCTGTGCAACAGATGATTCAGTTATGATGGAGAAGATCTCATGCTGTGCAACAGATGATTCAGTTATGATGGAGGAGGTTCTCATGCTGTGCAACAGATGATCCAGTTACAATGGAGGAGATCCCATCTCCAATGAAAGCGTAAGAAGAAGAAACAAATATGAACTTCCTAACATAAGAAGTTGAATCTTTTATTATCCCAGTATGTGTAATTATGACAATTAATGATTAATGCGTACAATTATGAACTCACCAACATACAAATTTGCAGTCCTCTTATGATTCACTGTTCAACACAAGCTCATCTGGACTTATCAATATACAATATGTGGTATTCTCATACGTTGCTGCTCAACACATACCAATATAGATGTAGAAACATACAAACGCTACTCAGTACATAGGAAAATTAACTTACCAACATACAAACTTGTAGTAGTCTTCTGACACTAAACTACTCAACACACATAAATATTCACTTACCAACATACAAACTTGTAGTAGTCTTCTCACACTAAACTACTCAACACACATAAATATTTACTTACCAACATACAAACTTGTAGTCTTCTTACACTAAACTACTCAACACACATAAATATTTACTTACCAACATACAAACTTGTAGTCTTCCCACACTAAACTACTCAACACACTTAAATATTTACTTACCAACATACAAACTTGTAGTCTTCCCACACTAAACTACTCAACACACTTAAATATTTACTTACCAACATACAAACTTGTAGTAGTCTTCTTACACTAAACTACTCAACACACATAAATATTCACTTTCCAACATACAAACTTGTAGTAGTCTTCTTACACTAAACTACTCAACACACATAAATATTCACTTACCAACATACAAACTTGTAGTAGTCTTCTTACACTAAACTACTCAACACACATTAGCCTAACAACATACCAACCTATACTCTACTTACACTAAACTACTCAACACACATAAATATTCACTTACCAACATACAAAGCTGCAGTCCCTGCTGACAGCCCAAACTCGTACTCTATAAACTTTGGCATGAATGTTGAGAATCCTGCCACCAGAATACCTGGAGATGATGATGATGATGGTGAGAACATCAGTCATGTGTGACAGAGAACAGAACATCAGTCATGTGTGACAGAGAACAGAACATCAGTCATGTGTGACAGAGAACAGAACATCAGTCATGTGTGACAGAGAACACAACATCAGTCATGTGTGACAGAGAACACAACATCAGTCATGTGTGACAGAGAACACAACATCAGTCATGTGTGACAGAGAACACAACATCAGTCATGTGTGACAGAGAACAGAACATCAGTTATATTTTGACAGAGTAAAGGACCTTTTTGCAAGCCTTTAGGGGTATTGGGAATACAGGACTAGACCTATATTTTTTTAAGACCAATGGGCACTTGGCGGGTGATGTAGCCAGCATCAAGCCGGCAGCCTTTACTTCCCAGGACTGCACCTGGTACCCAGTCAAGGCTGGTTCGACCTGGGAGTGAAAGTCATTTTTTGAAAAATGTCCGGCTCCGTCAGGACGCAAACCCACGACCTTCCAATCCGCAAGCAGGCATCTAGGCACCAATGACATGGCGACTCCCCAAAAAGTTAGCTGTGTATCCTTTACAGGACGTTGCAGAACCAACCCCATCATTTTTTTTGCTGTTGTGGTTTTTCTAGGCAAATTTTACATTCAGTAGTTTGCCATTGCTTTCTGAACAGTCAGTTCTAGGTACCACAGTCCAAACCAAAGCAAGACAAACCGTTTGCAGCTAGGATCGAACCTGGCGTCCCTGCATTACGAAGTGCTCTCGCAACGCCTAAGCCACAGACGCCAACATTGTGACAGAAAATAGAATACTAGTTTATGTTGTTAATTAGTTGTCGTTAGTCGAGTTTCCAACAACACTGCAGATGGGGGTGCCCCATAAGTGCTCCATTAATGTCCTAGGGGGAATCAGGTAATCATGTAAGTGCAGTTTCACCTTAATGGCAAATGGGTTGCCCCACAAGTGCTCCATTAATGTGCTAGGATATCAAGTAATCATGTAAGTGCAGTTTCATCTTAATGGCAAATGGGTTGCCCCACAAGTGCTCCATTAATGTGCTAGGGGATCAAGTAATCATGTAAGTGCAGTTTCATCTTAATGGCAAATGGGTCACCCCCTCGGCGCTCCATGCCAGTGCCAACAAAAACCACAAAGAATCCATTGCTGTCCCTTGTGAAACAATTTACACAGACTACAGTCTCAGCACATCCAACAACACAAACATGCATTAACTGCATAGGGCAGTCATCAGGATGCTAGCTCAGTCCGATGCTAGAAATGCAGTTCATCATTGATGAAATCAGCAGCTACAAAAAATAAGTAGTCGCACATGCAATTAGGGACATAAAGCACCACCAGTTGTGTGGGAACAGGGTACTCGCCATTTTCTGAATCTATAGTTTACAACCAGTCCTTAAGAAACAGAATAGGGGCTTTTGAGCTGAAATGCTTAGCAAAATTCTCAGAATATCTTGGACAAAGAAAAGGAGAAATACTGATATCTTGAAAGATCTGAACATCAAGGAAGATTGGCTAATAAATAGCATGCTGTCTCGGAAGCTGAAATATTTTGGTCATATCAAGTGCCACGACGGATGGGATACAATTATAGCAGAAGGCATGGTACCAGGAAGGAGGGGCAGGGGCCGACCAACAGGTAGATGGGAATAGTATATAAGTGACTCCTTAAGTATGAAAGTACATGAGGCGGGTAAGATGGTGAGAGGCGGAGTTTCTTTTAGGCAGACCGTGATGAGAGTGACGTTCTGCAAAGGAAATGCTACATGATGATGATAGTTTACAACATAGGTCACATTCAAAAAATAATTCCAAATTAAATCCACAGCTCAGTGTCACACCATGTACTCAACTCAGTAGCTGGGCTTCATAACTATATCCTTTCAGTCTACAAACGCAACAGGCAACTACTATCAGAAGCAAAATCTAAATTACAACAGCTCAAAGATTAAAAAATAAAATAAACACAAAATAATTTCACCTGGATTTTTATCAATGAATACACTTGGTCAACACATTCTTTTAAACCACATTTTCATTTCACATTCAAGGTGAGTTTTCAGTGGACCAAAAAGATAGGAATCACTAGGGCTAAGTCGGTGCTGTAAGGTGGATGTTCGAGAAGTTCCCACCCTATATGGCTACTCAATTATCGCCTCAAATCATCTCCTCCACCCACCGCACAGATGCATCTGTTGCAGTCTCAACAGGGTGACCAGATTGGACTTCATTAACTGTTTTAGAGTGTCCTTGAGCAAAAACTGTACCTAGCTATGCACCACTTTAAGGGGAAAAAATGTATCAGCATAAACAGAAAGCATTCCCTTATAAATGTCCTTTGCGGAGAGCCCATTTGCTCCCCCCCCCCCCCCCCCCCCCCAAACAGTATGTCGAGGGTACACTCCATCACCATTTTGTTTCTGTGTTGCGAATGCGCATGCAACACCTAGCGTCACCTAACGAACGGAGGCATAAAGTTCAATGCTGCTGTCACCTAATGACACCTTTAGAAACCACCAACTAACTACATTTTTGTGCCATCCAGAAACCATCTGTGACTTACTTACTGAGATCCACTTGTACAGAGGACCTACTGACTGATGATGGTGATGTTTTTCTAGCTACAAGACACTGCAGTACAATGTACAAAAAAAGATATAAACTATCGAAGACCACTGCAGTACAAAGTACAAGAAAAGATATAAACTATCTAAGACGACAGCAGTACAATCTAAAAGACGACATCAATTATCTCATCCCCAGTACTCACCCTCGGCAGCTGCAGCAATATTAATAAACATGAATGGAATGTTTGTCATCAAATATTTCAGGGACAGTAAAATGTCCTTGAGTCCCCGGTGCTGTCCTGTCTGATCAACTTGACTGGACGCTTGGGTCTCCTGGCCTCGTTCTAGAGCATACTTCTTGGAACCTGAGGCGACACCAAAAAGTCTTTGAATGCTAACACAAACTGTTTTTTTTTTTTAAAGTAAGCAATAAATGTGTCTGGTTGGTTTGAGTCCCCTGAGAGGCTCAAGGTGTGGTGGAAAATGAACAGGCAAACAGACTGGCTGGTGCTGCATCACTTGCCTTCCACACTTTGTATTTTTTTGTACCCTACACTGATATTATGTATTTTGAGCCAAACATGATACAAATCCAGCTGACATGTAAAAGAACAATGTCTGGAATGTAAGACTGGCCTGCACGCCATATTTGTTACCTTTGAAAAAATTGTGTTTATTGGTTAACTGAGTGATGAACTGATGAACAGCAAGCCAGGTGTAGTCAAGGTCTTCTGGAAGCAAGGGAGACAATGCAGAAGTGCAAACAGATCATTACAGGGTGGGGAGAATGGTACAGCAGAGAGTGACTACAGTATCAGGTAGACGCTCCTCATCAGTGGGTCCCAACCTTGAGTATATGGCATTATACACCCCCCCCCACCACCCAAATGGGGTCTAGAAACCCACACTAGAACTGCCCACTGACAGCATGGCAGCCATATTTGCCCCTTCGGCCGACACATTAAAATACTTCAGGCAGCAATTGCCCAGGTTAGCCTCACAGGACATCCTACAATGAAGTTCCAGTAGCGGTCTTGTATATCCCACTAGTTTCTGAACCTGGATAGGAAAAGAGTGACTTTCCTATCGAGACAAGTGATACTTACAAGGGAAAAAAAATTACAAAGAAAACTGTTTCAAAACAACTGGACAGTCTAAGATCTATTTATGTATAAAACATTAACTTCAAGATAAAAATAGGAGCCCAGGTAAAAAAAAAAATTATCAGGTTAAATAATTACCAAGAAGTTATCCAAAATCGAATGGCATGAAGTTGTAAATGCACTATACCAACTTACCACTGATCACTGGCATCCTGAGAGCTAATAGACTGAAATGGCTGGAACATATTGGGAGAATTTCAGAGGACAGAGAGGTAAAAACTGTATAGGCATAGGGAGCTGAATGGTCGTAGACCACGAGGCAGACCAAAAAGATGATTGAGAGATAATGTCCAGACAGACATGCAAACACCAACTGGAAAGAGAAGGCCAGCCAGAAAGATGAGTGGAGGCGGGTGATATCTGCAGCAATGAACCTCAAGGACTCGGAATGCTGAAGAAGAAGAAGAAGAAGAAGAAGAAGAAGAAGAAGAAGAAGAAGAAGAAGAAGAAGAAGAAGAAGAAGAAGAAGAAGAAGAAGAAGAAGAAGAAGAAGCAGAGGAAAAGATGAAGACTATACCAACTCACTGACAAACTGACCTGGTAGAGCTGCCGGATAGGCCAGCATGGGCAGAGCGAGCAGCACACCCATCATCCCACTGATGAGGAAGCCAATCCACCAGGCACCAATCCATTTAGGATTACTGGGATCTAGGCCAAGACTGGAAAAACAGTACTACTGTAAATTTCAATATACATTAATACAAGAATCCTAATATATATATATGCGCACGTACGCACCCACACACACACACACACACACACACACACACACACACACACGCGCGTACGCATGCATGCACACACACAAAAAACCTCAACATATTTCATCAATAACAGTATCCTTCCTAACTATCAATTGAAGTATTCTAGATATCATTGGGTGTCAATCAATACAGTGCTATGAATTCCAATATATAACAATAAGTATCCTAACTATGAATATGAATCATAGCTTTGTTGTCAATATCAATATATCTCAAAATGACATGTCCAAAATATCAAAATAATATATCAATAAAAGTATCCTAAATGTGAATAAAGTTTAAACTGGATATCTGAAAGACCAATGCAGTTTAACAGATTTATTTTGTTTAGCAATACATCTCAGTACAAGTACCATGGTTATATATATAAATGCCCGGTTCTCTAGCGTAGTTGGTTAAACCTGACTTTCGCGGCGATCAGGTGACGAACTCCTTGTGGTCCGGGTTCACTCCCAGGGGTAGGCAGAAAAGCCACATTTCTCCCAGATTAACGGTACCTATAATGGAATCAAGGCCAAAGGGTTGCGATATCCATAGTACCGAGCCAAAGGGTTTACACTCATGGTTTCTGGATACGTAAAAAAAAAAATAATAATATATAAAAATATCATCCTTTTTATGCCTTCACATAGGGCGCACATTTGATTCCTGAATTCTGCTCTATTGCATGCAACTTTCCCGATTTCTGACATGGAGTTCAGCAAAACATTCTTTTGCCTCTCATAAGAATTTTCTTCTTAATGTTTCCCTTGGACGTCCTTTTTTGTATCACTACATTTGATACAGTTATTTATCCAGACATTTCTCTGATCTCCTCATTCTTTTTTAATTCAATGTTCATGAATTTTCAAATACATTTGACTTTTGTTCCACATCTTTGGTGGTTCTCCAACTTTTGCTGGCATATATTATATGAAATGACATTAGAACTGAAGATTTGTAGTTTGGTTTTAAAGCTGTATAACTTGGAGCTCCACATTTTGTTACGGCTTTTAAAGATTGTTATTGCTTTGCCAATGCATATCACAATTTAATTATTTGTATCTCCTTGCAAGTCAAAACTGTTCCAGAAACTGAGTGTTGCGTGCACATTTGTTTCACAGGTCTGACTCATAGGCATTCAGACTGTTCATTCCTTGCCTCTCAGGCAGATGTACTCCGACTTCGAAGGAAGCTCCCAATTAGCAGCTCTTACAACACGCTTTTGGGCAAGCAGTGGGTCTATTCTTGTTCTCCCTACAATGAGGCCCCACAACCCACATGGGGACTCAAGTATCCAAGAGTCAGGGGGCAATAAGTTACCTAGCGGGATCTACCGTCACATCGGTGTATATATCCAGAAACTTGGCCCCCACCATGTAACCAGCAGCTGGTCCTATAATGGCTCCGGTGTAGAAGATACCTGCAGAGTAGAATAAGTTGAGAAATGTTGTATTCATTCCTGTATGATATACTGCAGAGAAGAATAAGTTGTGAAATGTTGTATTCATTCCTGTATGATATACTGCAGAGAAGAATAAGTTGAGAAATGATGTATTCATTCCTGCATGATATACTACAGAGAAGAATAAGTTGAGAAATAAAGCAATCATTCCTGTATGATATACTACAGAGAAGAATAAGTTGAGAAATGATGCAATCATTCCTGTATGATATACTACAGAGTAGAATAAGTTGAGAAATGTTGTATTCATTCCTGTATGATATACTGCAGAGAAGAATAAGTTGAGAAATGATGTATTCATTCCTGCATGATATACTACAGAGAAGAATAAGTTGAGAAATAAAGCAATCATTCCTGTATGATATACTACAGAGAAGAATAAGTTGAGAAATGATGCAATCATTCCTGTATGATATACTACAGAGTAGAATAAGTTGAGAAATGTTGTATTCATTCCTGTATGATATACTACAGAGAAGAATAAGTTGAGAAATGTTGAATTCATTCCTGCATGATAAACTACAGAGAAGAATAAGTTGAGAAATGATGCAATCATTCCTGTATGATATACTACAGAGGAGAATAAGTTGAGAAATGATGCAATCATTCCTGTATGATATACTACAGAGAAGAATAAGTTGAGAAATGATGTAATCATTCCTGTATGATATACTACAGAGAAGAATAAGTTGAGAAATGATGCAATCATTCCTGTATGATACACTACAGAGAAGAATAAGTTGAGAAATGATGCAATCATTCCTGTATGATACACTACAGAGAAGAATAAGTTGAGAAATGATGCAATCATTCCTGTATGATATACTACAGAGGAGAATAAGTTGAGAAATGATGCAATCATTCCTGTATGATACACTACAGAGAAGAATAAGTTGAGAAATAAAGCAATCATTCCTGTATGATATACTACAGAGAAGAATAAGTTGAGAAATGATGCAATCATTCCTGTATGATATACTACAGAGAAGAATAAGTTGAGAAATGATGCAATCATTCCTGTATGATATACTACAGAGAAGAATAAGTTGAGAAATAAAGCAATCATTCCTGTATGATATACTACAGAGAAGAATAAGTTGAGAAATGATGCAATCATTCTTGTATGATATACTACAGAGAAGAATAAGTTGAGAAATAAAGCAATCATTCCTGTATGATATACTACAGAGAAGAATAAGTTGAGAAATGATGCAATCATTCTTGTATGATATACTACAGAGAAGAATAAGTTGAGAAATGATGCAATCATTCTTGTATGATATACTACAGAGAAGAATAAGTTGAGAAATAAAGCAATCATTCCTCTATGATATACTACAGAGAAGAATAAGTTGAGAAATGATGCAATCATTCTTGTATGATATACTACAGAGGAGAATAAGTTGAGAAATGATGCAATCATTCTTGTATGATATACTACAGAGAAGAATAAGTTGAGAAATAAAGCAATCATTCCTGTATGATATACTACAGAGGAGAATAAGTTGAGAAATGATGCAATTATTCCTGTATGATATACTACAGAGGAGAATAAGTTGAGAAATGATGCAATCATTCTTGTATGATACACTACAGAGAAGAATAAGTTGAGAAATGATGCAATCATTCTTGTATGATATACTACAGAGAAGAATAAGTTGAGAAATAAAGCAATCATTCCTGTATGATATACTACAGAGGAGAATAAGTTGAGAAATGATGCAATCATTCCTGTATGATACACTACAGAGAAGAATAAGTTGAGAAATGATGCAATCATTCCTGTATGATATACTACAGAGAAGAATAAGTTGAGAAATGATGCAATCATTCCTGTATGATATACTACAGAGAAGAATAAGTTGAGAAATGATGCAATCATTCCTGTATGATATACTACAGAGAAGAATAAGCTGAGAAATGATGCAATCATTCCTGTATGATATACTACAGAGGAGAATAAGTTGAGAAATGATGCAATCATTCCTGTATGATATACTACAGAGAAGAATAAGTTGAGAAATGATGCAATCATTCCTGTATGATATACTACAGAGAAGAATAAGCTGAGAAATGATGCAATCATTCCTGTATGATATACTACAGAGAAGAATAAGCTGAGAAATGATGCAATCATTCTTATGCACTCATGTATGAGACAATACATTTCAGGCAGACAGGTAAGAAAAAAACTGAATGACTAAACAGGGTGATATTTGTATAGCCATGATATATATGCATGTAAATATTAAGAAGCAGCAGAAGAAGAAGAGGAGGAGGAGGAGGAGAAGGAAGAAGAAGAAGAAGAAGAAGAAGAAGAAGAAGAAGAAGAAGAAGAAGAAGAAGAAGAAGAAAATGAAGAAGAAGAAGAAGAAGAAGAAGTAGAAGAAGAAAAAGGATGATGATGATGACGACGACGAAGAAAAAAAAAGATAACAAAGAAAATGATGATGATGATGAAGAAGAAAAAGAAGAACAGCAACAACAACAATAACAACAACAACAACAAAGAGAATGTGCATCTCTCCAAAGACTCGAAATGATTTTCTAATTGCTCGTTTAATGTCCAGGACGCTACACCATGCAACAGTCAAGAACTGACATCACAGCACTCAGGGCATTCCCATGTGTGTTCCGTCCTCATCTTCAGCAGCCAGCACAGAGTTCCAAAACGAATATGCCCGGCTTGCCTCTCCTCTGAGTGTAGTGAGCCGGCTAGACCCTCTGGTTACAGCCAGGTGCCTCATTCTCTCCATGCTAAAAAATACACTTGTTTCGCTTCTGACTCCTCTGCATCTTCTTATGTTCACGATTCTGCAAAAACTATTTAAGTAACTATCTAGTTTTTTTTTTTTTTCTGGCGGTAGCTAATGGTACCCATTTTTTTCAAGGCATCCATTTTTTTCCAGCGCTACGTTAATAAACATTTTGTGGTAAGTACCGACACCCTTTTTAAGAAACTTTGTGGTGAGTACCGGCACCTTTTTAAACACTTTGAGGTGAGTACTGACACCTTTATGAGACATTTTGTGGTGAGTACCGGCACCTTTTTAAGACACTGTGGTAATTACCCTACCTTTTTAAAGACACTTTATAGTAAGTACTAGCACCTTTTTAAAGACACTTTATAGTAAATACTAGCACCTTTTTAAAGACACTTTTCAGTGAGTACTGGCAACTTTTTTATACACTTTGTGGTGAGTACCGGCACCTTTTTTATACACTTTATGGTGAGTACCAGCACCTTTTTTAAACACTTTATGGTGAGTACCGGCACCTTTTTTAAACACTTTGTGGTGAATACTGGCACTTTTTAAGGCATTTTTTTTAGCGCTGCGGTAATGGACACTTTGTTCTGAATACAGCCACTTTTTTTTTTATTTAAAGAAAGTTTATGCTGAGTACCGGCACCATTTTTAGGCAACTGTGGTGAGTACCGCCACCTCTTTTTTTTTTAAGGAAAAGAAAAAGCCCTGGTACTATCAAAGACAGATAACCTACCATTGTAAAAGGCGGAAGACCTCTGTGGAACGTTTTCATCCAAGTATGTGACACCCAAAGTGTACAGCGGGGTGGCGCCCGCTCCGTGCAACAGCTGACCCAGATAGAAGAAGTACTTATAGTTGGACAAGCTGGTGGAGCCGCCGGAGCTGCAGGAGGCGGTGTCGTTGGACTGGAGCTTGCACACGGTCTCGTCGGCATTCTCCACGTGGTAGCTGTCGGTGATGAAGTGGGGGAGGGCGAACACAAAGGAGCCGATGCCGAGTACGAAGATACCGATTCCTGGGGATGGACAAAATTGTAAGGTGCGGGTAAGAGATTCTCTACTCTCTCCTCATACTTTCTGTCTTTCAAATTCTCTACCTCTCTCCATATTATCCTCCTTTGTTTATCTTTCTTCATACCCCCTCTCTCACTTCCTCGCTTTCGGTAACCTTTAACCCCCCCCCCCCCCCAATAGTTATCAACCTTCTTTCTCTCTCTCACACACTATTTATCCATCCATCCAGCCAGCTATCTGTATCTATCTATCTGTATATTTGTCTGTCTGTCTGTCTGTCTGTCTGTCGGTCGGTCGGTCGGTCGGTCGGTCGGTCGGTCGTCTGTCTGTCTGTCTATCTATCTATCCAGAGATCCATCCATCTATCCATTATATTATCCATCCGTCTGTCTGTCCGTCCGTCCGTCTATCTATATGTCTGTCTGTCTATTCATCTTTCCATCTAAGATATCTACATAAGTCTTTGACATTATCAATTGCTCTTTACCTTTCTCTCTGTTTTGTCATTTTTAATCTCTCTCTCTCTCTCTCTCTCTCTCTCTCTCTCTCTCTCTCTCTCTCTCTCTCTCTCTCTCTCTCTCGGGCATTCTCAATTTTAATCGCTCTCTTTTTGTTGTCACACGCCTCTATTTGTCATTCTCTCTCTTCCTGTCTCAATTTTAACCTCCTCTCACTCCTTCAGGCCCATATACCCAGCCCACAACTCTAACTGACACACGTATCGATCACACACACAACACCTCATCAAGGTCAATGTATCCTCGACCGTATGCAGACGACATTTCTGCTGCCAGATTTACCGCCAAGAACCCGGCCATCATTTAATTAACGACCTCAATGGATTCGGCAAACGACGTTGTCGAATTTCATTACCCAGAGAAACGACCCAGCAGAGGTCAAGAGGCAGAACGTCCAAGCAAAGGAAACTAGAACTGGCTGGATCATTAAGATGGATAATTACATCCAGATACGAGCTTGCGACAGCTTGCCCGAGTGGGGTCAAGGGAGGTGATTAATACGGACAAACTGAATCACGTGGAAAATGATAGCGGACAAAAGCAAAATGTGTATGTTATGAGAACGGTTAAACTCATAGAGTGATAAAAATAATCATCATCAAGTATAAGCTTCTGCCGTTAAGTAACGTAGGAAGAAATAATGTTCCATCTAGTGTGCGCTGTACAGACACATATTTCATGTGATAAAGATGATAACGTTCAAATGTACAATGTGACACAAATGATAAGGGGTGAATACACAATGTAATAGTAATAAAAACCGACAAATACATAATGTGAAAATGATGAAAACAAATAATCAAACAGGCATTACAATGGGGAAAATGGATTAGGGAGACAACGAAGCCTAAGAGAAACCCTAAGAAGAACGTTGATGAGAGAGGCCAAAGCTGCTGGACTGGATTCTGTCCATGATACTGAACTGAGTGCACAGCATAGAACAAAATGGAGGAGTAGACCACGAACCCTATGTGCCATACAATGGCAAAACATCAAAATCAATGAATGAATCTTCTTCTTCTTCTTTGCGTTCGTATGCTCAGATCAGACAATCAGGTGGGTTGCCTCTATAAACTCGCGTTTCAGCAGCAGGTCCTTCATGGTTCCCCACAGCTTGCTCTGCACACTTTGCTCTTGAGGCCAGGTGTCTTCTCGAAGTTGCAGGTAGAGTGGGCAGGTCTGCAGAATATGCTGGAGTGTTTGGGGTCCTGTTTGACAGGCACACTGGGGGGACTGTACAATCTTTATTTTATGCGTGTGGTAGTTGAATGAATGAATAAAAAAAGGACAAATTATCCTGTAATATAAAATGATATTGGACACATGTACAAGATGATTAGACTCACACTTCTTCTTGCTTATGTATCTCTAGCCCCCCCCCCCCCTCACCCCGCTATTTTCCACACATTAGTTTTTAATTTGCTAGCCCCCCCCCCCCACCTCCACCCCTGCTCCCACCTACAGTTTTGTCCGTCACTGTCCGTTCCTGGCGGCGTCCGTAGCTTAGGCGTTGCGAGTCCGACTCGTAATTCCAACGTACCGCGATCGAAACCCACTGCTGTGGATTTGTATCATGGTATAGTGCGTCGCAGGTCGACCCAGCCTCAAATGGGTACCAGGATGTATGTCCTGGGGAAGTAAAGACGGCCGGCGTAATGCTGACCACATTACCCACCTAGTGCCGATTGGTCTGTAAAAATATGGGTGCTCTTCCCATATGCCCGATGCGTCTAAAGGGCGTGAAACAGCATCTTTACGTACTTACTTTTTTACGTTTACTATCCCTTCTTATCTCTGTGCACTCAAATCACGTCGGCTGCTACTGACCGTTAACCTTGAACAGCGCTTTCTGTCTATGCCCATAAACCAACGCCCCACTCAAAAGATAAGCTCTCCCGTGTCCAGACACAGCCATGGATTCCGTTACCTGTTTTGACAACATGAGCAACGTTTGCGAGCAGCAACAAAAAAATACACATCCTTCCCTTTATTTTCCCTGGATCTTTCATGTCAGTCGGTGAGTGGATGACAAGGGGGAAACTCGAACCATGCCACACTGCTCCAGTTTCTCTTTTCTCTCCCTGGATCTTACATGTAAGTACAGTGACTGAATGACAAGGGGGGAAACTCGAACCTTGCCCCACTGCTCCAGCCGTGGAGTGGCGCCCACAGAAAAGCATGGTCTGGTGCTGAATTTCAACGACCCCCGACTGGCCAGATCAACATCATGAAAACATCTGTTGGCGGTGTCTTAACTCTGTCAGTGGGAGATTAAAACAGCCGCTGTTTAAACAGATCTGGAAGGGAGTGATACATGCCTGTGTCTGGGACTCTCTCTCTCTCTCTCTCTCTCTCTCTCTCTCTCTCTCTCTCTCTCTCTCTCTCTCTGTAAATGTATGTGTGTGAGACCTGCGTGTGTGCGTGTGTGAATGAGGTCGAACAAACGAAGGGCATTTGTCTACAACGGGTTACACAATGGGCATGCAGGCCCCTTTTACATTCGGCTCTTCTGAACATTTATCTTTCAGACCGCATCTGTATTTTATCAATAAAGAATGTTACGATCATACTCGTATACTTAATACAGTATACATAAACGTATATATAATATAAAAATTACGATTTAAAAAAATATAACACACACACAACACACAAGCATGGATGGTAAATGCATGCGCGCACACACATACATACAAACATGCGCACAGAGAGACAGACAGACAGACAGACAGACAGACACTCATATCGTCTTTCCAAACAGTTGAACCCTCCCCCCCCCCCCCCCCCTCCCTTTTAGCGTATTTTTTAGTGCTTTGTTCGGATTTGAACCCACGATAATCGGATCCGCACGCGAGCTTCTAGTCGAAAGAGAAAGAGAGGGGCTAGGGGAGGGGGAGGGGGAGAGAGAGACAGAAGGGTGAGGAAGCTTATAGAATAAGCGGGGGAAAAAAATACAAATAAAAACACAGTGCAGGGAGGACCCCCCTCCCCACAATCTCCCAGGATTGTAGGATTTACATCTGAAGGATGAGAATCAAACGACTACAAATTCCAGAAACTCCGTTTAATGGCACAGCCAGATAGTACAGTTATACTGGGGGCATCACGGGTGGGTGACGTTTAACCATACCAGGACGGCACAACGAGCGATAACAAAGTGTCACCATACGGATGAGAATCCCCCGGGCACAAGTCCCAGAATTCTCCGTTTAACCGTTAGGTTATTTAACGCCCCATGGAGTCACTTAAGGTCCGGTGTGAGCGGGTCTGATACACATTAACGGGTCCTTCTGAAAATAAAACTTCCACTGCAAAAACTAATCCTAGTTCTCGGGGATTATTAAACTGTCAAACGCATTCACTAACTTCTAAGTCACAGACACACACATGGTTTACCAGCTGAGTGTTGTGCTCCCCCCCCCCCCCCCCAGGAAAAAAATGGTGCCGGTACTCACCGCAAGTGGTCTAAAAAAGTGCCGGCATTCACCACAAAGTGTCTATTACAGTAGCACTGTGGCCTAGAGATGTGCGTACTCTAGTGCCTATCGTCGCGTACTGTCAGGATAAAACAGCTGAGTTCTATCCATCCTTTATCTATGCTTAGCCATCCATCTGACTGACTGACTTTCTACCCCACTAGGACATCACACAAGCGATAAACACCCAATGACACAAAGTGCCACCATGCGGATGAGGATCGCCGTGGAGAGGTCCCAGAAACCGCGTTCAGACATTTGGCCATTTTTATGGCCTGCCTATATTGCGGCCCCTGGAAAAAGCCAGGGTGGAGCTTCAAATAACAAATTTCATCCTGAAATGGACGATAGAGATAGTACGATAGTACATTTGTGAGCCATCCATCTCCAGTCTACCGACTAAATAATATACCGCGCTTGTTTACGTCTCCTAAAAGAAACCATCTTTCATCTAGCCCAGACGGTGTTTAATTATACATAAGTACTTCCGCCCTGGCAGAACCATTCATCTACAACCGGGGTAGCGCAAATTTATGACTACAGCGGAAGCGGTATCTAATTATAATGACTGCCAAAGCATGGGCGCTGCCATTATTAAACCACTGACTGAAAGAGTCTTAACCCACTTATAATTTTCTAGGAGCTGGTCAGGGTGAGGGAGGCAGATAGCCTTGTTTATGTGCGCAACAAAAATACTAAATATATGACTACTACCGTTTGCTCCGGGTTTTGATGGTCATGGGTTCTTTTCAGAGCTGCGTAGTTCAGTTTACGAGTGCAATTTTTACGGAGATCCCTGGGGGTCATCACCTGAGCTACGGAGTTCGTGCTTTTGGCGAGGCTCTCAGCAGGCGGCTAGCCATTCTGCGGAGTGAGACCGAGCCATATGGGATAAGACCCAGTGCAATGAAGTCAATGCTCTCAACTTTAACCATAAACCTAACTTCTACTACGATCTGTTCCTTTTGTTCCTCGAACAATGGGACCCTGAAACCCATTTGGGGAAGCATATTTGGAGTTACAAATCCACCCAAAGTATTTCAGGATCCTCGCCGGTGCTACGGAACTAGTGCACTGCGCTGAGCTTCTTCGGACTCAGACTTGAGTTAGAAGTTGAACGGAGCACTGATGGTGAGG
Organism: Candidula unifasciata; assembly: GCA_905116865.2. Lineage (NCBI taxonomy): Eukaryota > Metazoa > Mollusca > Gastropoda > Stylommatophora > Geomitridae > Candidula > Candidula unifasciata. The sequence continues at coordinate 709,934 of CAJHNH020000669.1, forward strand.
TAAAGGTAAAGTCGGGAGATGTGAACCAGCATCATTGCACATGGTTATAAACCATAAGTGCTCTGCCACCAGTACGGACAGCTGATAAGAACTGTCCGCCTGTGTCCACGCGTAACTCTGTGGCTACAGCGACGTTCCTCTATTTACCCCAGAGTGTCAACTCTGGAACTTATTTCCTAGAGGCTGTGTCAACCCCGGGAGCCGTCCGGTTTCGAACACCGACCGTGGGCTGCAGCGAGTCGCAGCTGGATTTGAAAGCGAGCTTCTCATCGACTGCGCTCATGAGGCCCCACGGAGCACCTATGGGTTACTACCCTTGTGCCATGATGTCGATCGGTTGTTTAAACCTAAACCTACTACGACCCGCATGTGTTCCGGAGCCCTACTGTGAGGAAATAAGAACAGACACACTGCCTTCCAAGCAAACATGTCGTAAGATTCGATTAATTAGAAAAGAATAGGAATTGTATAAACACATTTAAAAAAAATACTATAGACATAGTTGTCAGCGTCTGTGACGTAGGCGCTGTGAACGCGCTTCGCGATTCCAGAGGTGTCGGGTTTGATCCCAGCTGCGGGAAATTTGGTAGCAGAAAAACTTACGCCGGTTTCAAAGAGGGCATCGAAAACCAGTCTTTTAGAAAGTATTGGCAAACTTCTTCTTCTTTATGTCCATACCGTGGGGCGTTGGTGGTCATGTGTATCCAAAGCCTTCTGTCTCGTGTACTTTTAATCAACTCTGACACAGATGATCATCAAGGCCATGATGTCAAACTGTCCGGCATCTTCTTTCTTGATCTCCCTCTGCCTTTCCTACCTTCCATATGTCCTGCTGTCACGATGTACTCCAGTTTTCGCATTCTGTTCACATGACCAAAGAATGTAGATTGTCTCTTTCTGATGTGGGCAATGAGTTCTCTTCGTGAGTCAGCTTCTTTCAAAGTAAGATATAAACCCGAAAGAATATATATAGGCGAGCTTTACAATATAACAAACACGAACAACATGTGAACGTTGCGGCTATGGAGCCTTTATCAGCACATTCACAAATTAGACATGACTACACAAAGAAACAAAATCACTTATCTTTGTATCTCGAAGAAGCTAGGTCGATGTCTAGCCAATAGATTGACCGGAACACGGGGGAAGGGGGAAAAAATATCTCGGGAAAAGTTTCTTTCAGGACATCTTCATTTCTCCTTTTAACGGCAACGTTAATTAGTTGCGTCTTCTTTACATGACATTACAAAACCTCAGCATTTTTGGGTGTTGTGTTTTTCTAGGCAAATTTACGTCCGGTAGTTTGCCACTGCTTTCTGCTCGGTCGGCTTCTCGATACCGTTGTCGAAACCAAGGGAAGCATAAGGTCTGCAGCTGGGATTGAACCCGGCCCCTTGACATTAGGAAGTGCGTTCGCAACGTCTAAGCCACAAAGGAACGGCGAACTACTGAAAGTAAAACTGCTTGGTGACACCACAAACAGCAAACAATGCTGGGGTGAGTTCTGCCACCTCCTGTGGGGATATGCAACTAACCTTATTTTATAAACAACATTGGGTGAGGCAGTTAGCAGCTCACCCCCACCCCCAGATTAATGAGGGGACTCCGGTTCCTGAACAATCTGGGAGCGGGGGGACTCAAGGTAATTGAGCCTTTAGATCCCGGCGCCTCTGAGGGGCAAGTACAGTAGCTACTGGGTTAACGAGATCCCCAGGATATGCCCGTCGACGGCACTCAATCGTCGGGATGGTGCTACTTACTTAGGTGGAATCAATCTACTCTAGATGCCGAGTGTTTGTGATGCAAGCTCATCTAAGAACGAGAACCCAACGAGGGGCGAAAGTCGTTGCGGAGTGCTAGATAACGGACTGGCTTGTCAAAACAGCAGTGAAGGACGAGTTAGTAGAGAAGGGAATTTTTTGGTTTTGTGCGCCTGGCGTTGTTTTCGCCTATTAAATGGTAATGAAAGGAGATATAACTGCTTTCCAGCTGATCTCTCTCTCTCTGTCTCTCTCTCTCTCTCTCTCTCTCTCTCTCTCTCTCTCTCTCTATATATATATATATATATATATATATATATATATATATGCGCGTGTGTGTGTATGTGTATGTGTGTGGTAAAACGACCCCCCCCCCCCCAGTATATCTATAAAAGCACTTGCCCAAGTACTGTGGTAAAACGACCTACCCTCGTATATGTAAAAGCACTTGCCTAAATCCTGTGGTAAAACGACCTACCCTCGTATATATGTAAAAGCACTTGCCCAAGTACTGTGGTAAAACGACCTACCCTCGTAGACAAGTAAAACGACTTACCCAAGTATTTAGGCTTGTGGCCCTGGCCCCCGAAGTAGGAGATGGGGATGACCAGTATGACGAACATGATGTCGTAGCAGCTGGCGATGAGGCCCGACTCAGTGCTGCTGATCTCAAAGCGCCGCTCTACCGTGGAGATGACAGTGTTGACAAACCCGTTGACGGCCATGCCCTGGAGAAAGTGGAGATTGTGTTAACTTGTAGGTTTATAAAGACAATTATGTTAGTTGCGTATCCTTGACAGGACACTGCAGAACCAACACCAGCACTGGCTGTTGTGGTGTTTCTAGGCAAATTTACGTCCAGTAGTTTGCCACTGCTTTCTGGACGGTCGAATTCTTGATGCCACTGTCGAAACCAACGCAAGGCGCAAGGCCCGTAGCTGGAATCGAACCCGGCACCCCGGCATTACGAAGCGTGTGCGTAACGCCTTAGCCACAGACGCCATTAAGACAAAACATTCAGAACAGCTAGCCGCCAGCCGAGAGAGTCGCACAAAACACGAACACCGTATCTCCAGCGATGATCCTAAGGGATCTCCGTAAATAAACTGCATCCCTGAACACAATGAAGCAGCCTTGACCGCCAGGTAAAGTGCTTAATCACTTGCCCCCCCCCCCCTCCCTCCCCACTTTCCACCTCAAAAAAAAGGAGGCTGTTAATATAACAACAGCTTGGTAGTGACAGTTTACGTTCCCTCTCCACTTTGTAATCCAGTGAATGATTGCCTGAGTATGTCCTCCCAGCCAGAGTCCTATCCTGTCAATCTGCAGTGCCCTTATTCTCATTACTTCGACTGCCAGGGATTACGCTCCCGCCGTTGCCGTGTTTTCCCCTCCTCCCACCGCTCCACTTTCTCGTCTACTACAAACGTACGCGGCGTTAAGTCTGTCCATCTTTCCTGGCCCTGCAATGTAAACAAACCTGACTTTGGCGCGGTCCCTACCCCGCCCCTCTTGTTTTTCCTGCTGTGTGTACATTGTTCTATGTTAGGCCTTTCTGTCCTATCAAATACTGTTACCTTACCCGGCGTGCTTTGCTGTGTTTTAATTAGCTTTCTGTGTAATCAGGTTCTTGTCATTATAGTGTGTACTTATCTGTATCTTAACAATAATACTGTTGTTGCTGCTGATGATGAAAAAGAGGAAAGCAGCAGAAGCAGTAGTAGTAGTAGTAGTAGTAGTAGTAGTAGTAGTAGTAGTAGTAGTAGTAGTAGTAGTAGTAGTAGTAGTAGCAGCAGCAGCAGCAGTAGTAGTAGCAGCAGCAGTAGTAGTAGTAGTAGTAGTAGTAGTAGTAGTAGTAGTAGTAGTAGTAGTATTAGCAGCAGCAGCAGCAGCAAACGTATCAGTAGTAGCAGCAGCAGCAGCAGCAGCAGCAGAAGAAGAAGAAGAAGAAGAAGAAGAAGAAGAAGAAGAAGAAGAAGAAGAAGAAGAAGAAGAAGAAGAAGAAGAACATCAACAACAACAACAACAACAACAACAACAACAACGACGACAACAAATAGTAGTAGTGGCAGCAGAAGCAGAAGAAGAAAAGAAAGAAGAAGAAGAAAAAGAACAACAACAACAACAATAGTAGTAGTAGTAGTAGTACGACAACAAACAGTAGTAGTAGTACGACAACAAATAGTAGTAGTAGTACGACAACAAATAGTAGCAGCAGCAGTAGTATAAGTTTGAGTAGCTGCTTTCTAGCACTCTACCTAGAACCTATTTAAGGCCGACCTATTAAGACAGCGCATTCAGGGTAAATATGTACAATTTCTTCTTCTTCTTCTTCTTCTTCTTCCTCCTCTTCTTTTTCTGCCGCCAATGCCGCTACGTTCGCAATTACAATAGAGATTAGCACACTGTGTTATGGTTTACAGCTAGGCTTAGATATCTGTGCCATTCTGCCCAAAGCATCCGAGTCCAACAAGTCCCCCAATTAACTACCGTTTAATTCATTCTTTTTAAAGGTGGCAGCTGGAATACACCCCCTCCCTCCCCCACATGCCCCTCATAACCAACATAAGGCGCTCTCTACCAGCAACCAACATGAGGCGCTCCCAACCAGCAACCAACATGAGGCGCTCTCTACTTAGCAACCAACATGAGGCGCTCCCAACCAGCAGCCAACATGAGGCGCTCCCAAGCAGCAACCAACATGAGGCGCTCCCAACCAGCAACCAACATGAGGCGCTCCCAACCAGCAACCAACATAAGGCGCTCCCAACCAGCAACCAATATAAGACGCTTCTCACCATCAACCAACATGAGGCGCTCCCAGCCAGCAACCAACATGAGGCGCTCCCAACCAGCAACCAACATGAGGCGCTCCCAACCAGCAACCAACATGAGGCGCTCCCAACCAGCAACCAACATGAGGCGCTCCCAACCAGCAACCAACATAAGGTGCTTCCAACCAGCAACCAACACGAGGCGCTTCCCACCATCAACCAACATGAGGCGCTCCCAACCAGCAACCAACATAAGGCACTCCCAACCAGCAACCAACATGAGGCGCTTCCCACCATCAACCAACATGAGGCGCTCCCAGCCAGCAACCAACATAAGGCGCTCCCAACCAGCAACCAACATGAGGCGCTCCCAACCAGCAACCAACATGAGGCGCTCCCACCCAGCAACCAACATGAGGCGCTCCCAACCAGCAACCAACATGAGGCGCTCCCAACCAGCAACCAACATAAGGCGCTCCCAACCAGCAACCAACATAAGGCGCTCCCAACCAGCAACCAACATAAGGCGCTCCCAACCAGCAACCAACATAAGGCGCTCGCAAACAATATGAGGCGCTTCCCAAGAATCTCACACTGATAACATCCCCGGCTCCTGTATCATCTCGGGCCCCTGCTGGTTCATCTTACACCAGTCGGGCGGTCAACCACAGGGATGCGGGAAACGTTTCTAAAATCTGGTGCTGGGGAAATAAACACACTGCGCCCTGTTTCTAAGACACACAGGAGTTGGCATTTCAATAAACAAAAGGCTGTGAAGGAATGTCAGATTAAGGCAACGGTGAAATTGGTGTCGATTCTAGAGAAAAACAAAGAGGGAAGCGGTGGGAAAAGGGGGGGGGGGAGGGACTTTTTCCCCCTCTGATGAGCTTTCTCAGATAATATATAAATTTGAGACGCTCTAGCGGAGTTTGAACTTGTGTACATAAAAAAGCTAAGCGTTATAACCCCCCTCCCCACTTCCCATTTTTTTCCTCTTTCTCTCTCTTTCCCTATATATATATATATATATATATATATATATATATATATATATATATATATATATATATATATATATATATATATATATATATATATATCAGGGTTTTATATATATATATATATATATATATATATATATATATATACACACACACACATTTTTTATGTGTGTGTGATACACATATATATGTACATATACATACACATAGATACACAAACACATATATATATATAGGGCGTTTGTAAAGTCTGACAACACTTTGTATGCAGAAAAAAATCGTGCAAAACGGAAATTATTATATCACTTTGAAAAAAGTGCTAAAAGAAGTAATTAAATTAGTTAACAATAATTACTGCTATATACTAACGCTCTTTTTTGGTGAAGCTGAAAAGTACAATAAATTTATTAATCAAACAACTTTTGGAAATGTCCACCACGTGTTTCAAGACAAGACCATCCGAGTGTATTGAAAATGTCCACCATGTGTTTCAAGACATGACCATCCGAGTGTATCGAAAATGTCCACCATGTGTTTCTTCAAGTGCATGGGACTGACTAAGAAGAAGTCCAAGTCCGACTAAGAAGAAACTCCACAGGGGAGCATGTACAGCCGGAGTCTACCAGTCGTCAGTAGAAGTAACCTCTCGTCGACAAATGTTTCGGCCCACGAGCTCCTAGACATTTTCAGAGAGCGGGCCCACCTGAGTTCATGAGGCTCAGGGTTGATTTTCTCCTGCTGCACGTATTACCGGATGTTATCGGACAGGGACAAGAGGACATTGGTGACTTTGCAAAAGGTACTGTGAGATAAGAAGTCGTTGCGGTAGCATAATTACAGCAGTCTGCATACCTGGACGACCGAGTGACAAGCTTACGTTTGGTATACCGGACACATGTTGGACTTTGTAGGCAGGTGGCAGAGTGACACTGGCAGACAATTCGGACACGATGGACTTTAAGGGAAAGATATTCTTTTCCACTAGACACCCGCACTAGCTCACCGAGGCCCGTCCCTCACGACTAAAGTGGAGAATATGACCAGATGGTTCAACAATAGTCAACACCCGATTACTTAACAACAAAAGGTGTTATGACATTTAAAAAAAACACACATTTAAAAAACCCCTGCTAACTGGGGACTAATAACAATGAAACATCCCTGCTGTAAACTACATTTTCTTTATGTTAATCGAGTTTTCTTCTTGAGCGAAATCGTGTTAACGAGGTGTTCGTGTAGTTTCATTTCCTTCGACTCCCACAGATTTGCTAGGGGGCTACGTGGTCTCGAGGCATGGTGTCCGCCTTGAGTGCTAGAGGTTACTAGTTAAATCCCTGGTAAGGGCTGGGATTTTTCCACGTGGACGCGGACTTCTAGTAATTTCCCATAGTCTCTGAGTAGTCAGATCGGGCGCCCGTGTCAAATTTTGCGCACGTAAACAAAATCCCTTGGCAGTTGGAAATCGAAAAGAGTAGCCTAACGGCGCTGATTTAAAGTTAAAAATCTACCCAAAGTATTTCAGGATCCTTACCGGCGCTACAGAGTATGTGCACTGTGCTGAGATTCTTCGGCGACTACCGCCACCGCCGAGAGTATCTCATAAGCCGCTCAAGCGGCGTGGATTGGGGGTTAAAAAAAGTGGCTAGGACTCACGAGCAAAGCTGCAGGAGATGCGGAAGCTGCTGCTCGCCTGTATATAATACAAAATGTGTAAACAATAACTTGTGAAGAGAATTTATATACATTAATAAAGGAGGCAGAGGAGCGGCTGGCTAAGCGGTTACAACGTCGGTATCACATGTGGGAGATCCGGGTTCGATCCCACGTAAGGTGGCATTATTTTTTTTTTCTGTGAGTGGCAAAATTAAACAGCCCTTAAAAGTGGTAAATACAGACAGTAGTGACAGCTACAGCAGAAATAAAAGGAGCCGCTTACACTACTTACAAATGTTGTTATTGTTGTTGTTATTGGTGTTGTTATTGTTGTTGTTTTTGTTGTTGGGGAAGGTGGTGCTGATTTAATGCCCTAATGTGATCGAGAAAAATGGGGGGGGGGGGGAGGGGGGGGGTCTCGAGGAACTTCAGCCCCATCGATTCCAGCGCCTACGCTCAACGTCTACTCAACTGAACCTATAGTCTGCATACTGAATTTTCGCGAGTTGAGCTTGTTTCCACAAACGAAGGCCACGTGTGCAGTTATGTTGCAGAATACACAAACTCCCAGAGCTGCGAAAGCACACAAGCTAGCAGCAAGTTCGCCTGCTGGTCTATGAGGTAATGAGTCTGAATCCCCCTAGAGCAGCGGCTCTCAACCTATGGGTCGTGACCCCTTTTTGGGGTCCAACGATCCTTTCACAGGGGTCCACAAAGATCATGGCAAAACAAATATTTATTCAAATTATGAAGTAGTGACAACAATATGGAGGATACAAAAAAGGGAGAGAGGGGGGGGGGGGATTTTAGTAAGTTTCAAATCTGGTACCCTTATGCGTGAACAAATAAATACTTCGAAAGCTCTTGTACGGATCAACGTGAATTTGTGCATGTGGCCACAGCTTACCCATGTCATTAATGTTTTGTTTGAATTTACAGTTGTACAGCAGCTGCTTTTTTTAAGCGGTGAATTTCATTGATCTTTGACTTGTAATTTGTGTACCCCTTTAAAAAAAATAGGATATACAGAAACTGACACATTTATTGAGATTGTTTGGAAATCAATTCATACGCGCAGCGATGCGTGGTGTTTATTTTGATAGCCTACCCGGCATACAATAGATATGTTGTTTTGATAGCCTGCCCCGCGCACAGTAAATCTGTTGTTTTGATAGCCTACCCGCATACAATAAATCTATTGCTTTGATAGCCTACCCCACATAGAGTAAAACTATTGCTTTGATAGCCTAACCCGCATACAATAAACCTGTTGCTTTGATAGCCTACCCCGCATACAATAAATCTGTTGTTTTGATAGTCTAACCCGCATACAATAAACCTGTTGCTTTGATAGCCTACCCCACATACAATAAATCTATTGTTTTGATAAGTTCCCGTTACTTAATTAAATGTAATCATTCTGACTGTTTGATTTGAATGGTGTCTGTTTCTTTCATTTTTTAAGAAGGGTAGTACATTCAGGTTGAACGCCAAATCTTAACAACTTACACTGAAAGGTGTCCTGGTTACAGATTTGTAGTTCGGCACAACTTTTGGTACGGACTATAATGATTTATGTTTGTGTGTGTGCCCTACTACCACACGCTGGGTATCTCTACACTCAAAGGCAGAAAGGAGAAGGTGGGAAAAAATGACAGGATATGAGCGGAAAGGAGAGTCAGAGAGAGGCAATACGCGAAAGTATGGCAAAGTCAGACAGAAAAGGGGGAAAGAAAGAGGGAGAGAACAGAGAGACAGGTGAAGAAAGAAGAATGAGGAAGGGAGAGAGAAAGGGTTTCAGACAGCGGCAGAGGCAAGCAGAAAATACTAAAAATACTAACTCGTCTTCTTCTTCTTCTTTTTCTTCATCTTCTTCTTTTTCCTTTTCTTCTTCAGCTGTAAACACCGACTAAAAGTCCTGGTTGTTGTTCATCCACTTTGCTTTTGTTTTAGAACTTGTTTAGCACACACAACTGGTTTAATTATGTGGTTTATCTACATGCAGACTGTTGGTCCCGTGCCTCTCAGGCAGATGCATTCTGATTTCGAAGGTAAAATGGTCTTTAAATACATGTATTTAGCACAGCTTGCCCAAAACATGAAAGGAAAAAGGTCCTTTACTTTGAGAGATGACGAAGATATAGGCATAGATACAGTGTTATAACTCCATCAAGGAATCGTGAGGAGACTTGGCTCAAATCCTTGGTAAGTGATGACAATTGTTTTCTTTCCTGTCGGGGGCAAAACGTGTGGATCTTTTGAGGAGGAGATCGGAGCACCTTTGAATCTGTCCGAAGTGCTGTGGGGATAATCCTTACTAATCACTAACATAAAATAACACAGCGTGTCATAAATCGCGCAACATGTGATAAAAACTTCAACATAAAATAAACTGTACAACACGTGATGCATTATTTGCCCACTGAGACAAAGTAGGGCGTGAGAAGTTGAGACAGCAGAGGTCGAGCACGTGACGTGGTGTCAAAACAAGAAATGGATACAGAAAACATTTTTAAATTCCTCACGTGGCAGAAGAGTTAGATGTAGTTTCCTGTCTTTTGCGTAGCTAGTGCTAATGTCATACTGGTTTCTATAGTGTCTCTTTTGCTCCGTCCACTCATCTCTTTCTTGGTGTCGGCCTCCTGCATTGTAGCCTGCTGTTCTCATGTAGTACGCTTTTGCTGCTGGCTGATTTGGTTCCATACTGACCAGATGACTAAACCATTTAATTCTTTAATGTTCTATGAAATCATTCCTGGGAATTCTGGACAATCGGTAGGCAGACCAAACAATTTCTCGAGGCCTCATAGATGTGGTTTTACAGAAGAATGCTTAGAATTCCTTGGACAGCCAAAAAGACCAACAAAGAGGTTTTGAAAGAGGCGGGAGCCCGAAGACAACTTGTCACAGACATCAGAAGGAGACAGTCATCATTTTTCGGCCATGTTATGAAAAGAGAGAAAATAGAACATGTTGTGACCACTGGAAAGATCTGTGGAAGGAGGGATAGAGAAAGACAACGAGAGAAAATTGCTTGACAGTCTTGTTGCATGACATGGAGGTGTGTTGGCACACGAAGTGATACATGCTGCAGGAGATCGCAGATTATGGAGAGGCATGATCGTCCACGCCAGTCGGCAAGGCACCTGATGATGATGATGACATCATTCACCGGTACTGTCTTTACTACTGTTCTGTTTTTTCCATGGGTAATTATGTCTCTTCTTCTTGTTCCTTCTGAAATTTGCATCTCACATTTAGTAACTTTGCGTTAAAGTTTTTCTAGGATTGTTAGGGATGCAGCGAGTCTATTCTTGGGTCCTCACAATGGGACCCAGGACCCACACGGGTGGGTCAACAGGAGGCTACGGGCATGTGCAGAATTTATCTTTTAAAGTAATAATTTGTTTTCGTTTCCTATTATTTCAAATATAGTATTTAATGTATCTAATATTTATCCTATTATTATTATTATTATTATTATTATTATTATTATTATTATTATTATTATTATTATTATTATTATTATTATATTATTATTATTGCGCACTTAACAAGGATTAGGCTCTTCAGCTACCTCAGGGGGGAAAAAACTGTAAGAGAATGAGTCACCGCACCCACTTCCCTTCCGTTTTCTTTGTGATGGGGACCCTGATGCAAACACTCACTGCAACCAATCTGGATTGTATCAACGACACACACACACACTCACACACACACACACACACACACACACATATATATATATATATATATATATATATATATATATTAAGAGAGAGAGAGAGAGAGAGAGAGAGAGAGAGAGAGAGAGAGAGAGACGTCAGTAGCTTTCCCACCTTCTCCTAACATAAACATGCCACTGCTTGGAGGTTCTCATATTTCCTAGAGGCGGCACGGATTGTCGTGACTACAAGGGGATCTGGCAACTCGATAACATGGAGCGACATGCCAGCACCGCCCTGTGACTGCAGACACGTATGTGCATACACTGAGATGTCTACGAAAAACTGGAAGACAGGCTGAGAGAACAAACCATCAAACTTTACTGTTAAAGAGTTACACATTGGGCACGCAAGCTCGTTTTACATTCGGCCTCTCCAACACCCATCTTTCAGACCACAAATGTATGTTATTAATAAAGCATGTTATGCTTGTATAATAGAATAAGTAAAGAATATCAAGTTTTATAAGAGAGAGAGAGAGAGAGAGAGAGAGAGAGAGAGAGAGAGAGAGAGAGAGAGAGAGAGAAAGAGAGAGAGAGAGAAAGAGAGAAAGAGAGACAGGCTGATGAGAGATGTAGACTGCCAGAGACAGGCTGAGCAGAGAAGTAGGCTGAGGAGAGAGGTAGGCTGGAAAAGACAGTCTGAGGAGAGATGTGAGCTGAATGAGACAGGTTGAGGGGAGATGCAGGCTGAATGAGACAGGTTGAGGAGAGATGCAGGCTGAATGAGACATGTTGAGGAGAGATGCAGGCTGAATGAGACATGTTGAGGAGAGATGCAGGCTGAATGAGACAGGTTGAGGAGAGATGCAGGCTGAATGAGACATGTTGAGGAGAGATGCAGGCTGAATGAGACATGGTGAGGACACGTAACACCATCGTTTCGCCCTAGCACAGAAAGATCAGCAAACAAAACACTAGCAGGTGATCCGCGGGCCACTTGTTAGGCCTCTGCAGGGCCAGAATTGCCCCGCGGGCCGCCGTTAAAAAGCCCTGCTGGGTAGTATAAGCATGGTTAGTTGCGTATCCTTTACAGGACGTTTTTCTAGGCAAATTTACGTCCAGTAGTTTAGTATAACCAAAACAACGCCTTATATACTACATTTCTTACAAAACACCTGCCACTGTAGCAAAAAAATTCGTTCAAAGGGAGGCGCCTCTTTAAGCGTGGCTGTAATTTCAGCGTTCGCTTCAGGAAATGTAACATTGTTTTGGGCGGTGTAGGTAATTTAAAGTTACTGCAAAAAGTCCAGCTTCCTAAGGAATGTTGTGTTTAATGGGAACATCTGTTAGGGTTGCACGGAGGTTGGTGGTGAAGTTAGCGTAGATGCGGAAATGGACTGGTCCATTTGTGGGGCGTTAGTAGTGTTTTCTTGGTAACTGAAACAGGAGGAAAACAAAAAAAAAAAAAAAAGGGGGGGGGGCATACTTTGCATAGAGATATACGCCAAAAAAGGCCTCACAGTTTATTTTTTTCATTTCGTCCTATCCTCCTCGTGCGTGTTCCAGGGGCTAATTTTGAGGTAGGGGGAGAAAAGAATACTCTGCTACCTTCAGCAATATATAAAGATAGGAAAGAAAGAAAGAAAGAAAGAAAGAAAGAAAGAAAGAAAGAAAGAAAGAAAGACAGACAGACAGACAGACAGACAGACAGACAGACAGACAGACAGACAGACAGACAGACAGACAGACAGACAGACAGACAGACAGACAGACAGACAGACAGACAGACAGACAGACAGACAGACAGACAGACAGACAGACAGACAGACAGACTGACAGACTGACAGACAGACAGACAGACAGACAGACAGACAGACTGACAGACAGACAGACAGACAGACAGACAGACAGACAGACAGACAGACAGACAGACAGACAGACAGACAGACAGACAGACAGACAGACAGACAGACAGAGCGAAATTTTTTTTTATAAGGGTCGCAATCTAAGCAAGAAGGCCCGTCTTACACTTGGCATAATCTATAAAAAAAAATACGTTTAGCAATACACTCTGAAACCGTCAAAGGCATAAGACGGGTCCTTAAGGTTTACTTTACATGTATACCACAAGGTGGGGCCATCCAGAAATCCTCCTCTTTGTGTCTTCTACCGGATATTTAACACAAGAACGCCGAGGACTGTGAAACTCGCTCACTAACCTCTAACCCACAGAGCCGCTTTATTTATACTTTCGTAAAAGTGAAGTAAAGGGTCCTTTTCACGTCTTCAAGCGTACCGGGCATACAGGGCTGCTAGATCTATACTGCACAGATCTATCGATCTCGGTGGGTGATGTCAACGTCACGCTGGACGCCTTTACTTCTCACGACGTTACCCAGTAGCCATTTTAGCTACCTAACGATTTACTGTACGGTCGTCCAGGTAAGCTGACTGCTCTAATTATGCTACCGCAGCGACTACGGAAATATACTTCGTATCTCACAGCACCGTTTGCAAAGTCACCACTTTCGTCTTGTCCCTGTCCGAGAACATCCGGTAATACGTGCAGCAGGAGAAAATCAACCCTGAGCTTCGTGAACACAGGTGGGGCCCACTCTCTGAAAATGTCTAGGAGCTCGTGGGCCGAAACATTTGTCGACGAGAGATTACTTCTTCTGATGCTTGGTAGACTCCTGCTGTACAGGCTTCCCTGTGGAGTTTCTTCTTATACCATCCTAAGATTAACCACGGTTCCAGATATAAGACCTACAGCTCAAAGGGGAATTCCCGTTTTCGTGAGGCTGGCGTGTCGGGTCGTTTGTAACAATTGTTATCGAGTAGATTAATACACAAATTGAACTACAGTTTAAAATATTTGCAACATGTGTTATTTAATTGATTATCATTTTGAAGATAAATATTTTCTAATAGCCCATTTACTTGTCTTCAAAAAAAAAAAAAAAAAAAATTCTTTCAACAAAGCTGCGATTACCCGATTCATTCTTTCTTCTTCTTCTGTCTTCTATTTCCCCAATGGAGCATAGGTACCAACCAATTCAAGCCAAGGCGTTCTATCCTTCGCTACTGAAAACAGCTCACCCCAAGTCCACTCCGTCTTTTTGACTGAATTGTCAAGCTTCCTTCTCCAAGTTTATTTGTACCATTATGTAGTGCTCTTGACAGAGCTCATCAACGAACATTACATCTCCCCACGACACTTCGATGAGGTAAAAGGTAGAAGAGAAGAAGAAGATGTACCAATGTGGGTTCCAGTGAAAATACATTCCAAGTATATTGTTCTCAGGTTTTCTCAACATTCAGCGTGTGTTCTATTCAACGCCAGCGTCTTTTCTTCATCTCATGGTCGACTGAAACCTGTTCTCTCTCAAAGCTCAACATTAGTGGTTCTATCGTACCATCTAATTCTCCCTATTCTGCGCCGGCACCAATTAATGAACGTTTCTAGTTTACTGGTTACTGTTTGAGTTGTTCTCCACCATCCTCCATCCCACAAGCGTCTACTGACCTTCGAAGACTGAGCACTGAGAACACTTGTGTTCTTCATCACCATGACACTTAAACGACTTAAGTGAAAGATGTTTAACTGTTTAATGTTTAATTGTTTGTTCACCAGTTTTTCAAACGGGATCGTGAAAATAGTAAAGATCCCTTTTCACGCCTAAAGGCGCATCGGGTATATGGGAAGAGCGTCCAATATTCTTACAGACCAATCAGCACTGGATGGGTAATGTGGTCAGCATTACGCCCGTCGTCTTTACTTCCCCAGGACAGCCATCCTGGTACCCATTTTAGGCTGGTTCGACCTGCGACGCCCCATACCACGATACAAATCCACGCAGCCAGCAGTGGGTTTTGATCGCGGTACGTTGGAATTACGAGTCGGACTCGCAACGCCTAAGCCACGGACGGCGCTAATGGTATCGTGAGGGACATTTTATTTGATTTTCACCGGCACAGGAACGAAGCAGGTATGGGGGGAAACCTGATCGCAGTAAAGTTAAAACCACGACTAAGACTAAGTGAAAGATGATGATGACAATCATGATGCAAATCTAAAGAACCCTTTTCCACGCCTGCAGCTGTACTAGGCATGTAGGGCTAGGACCAATATTTTATAGACCAGGCGGCCCTTTCTGTATGATGTGGTCAACATCACACCGGTCGCCTTTACTTCACAGGACTGTACAAATCAACCCAGCCTCGAGTACCGGGTACAGTCCTGGGAGGTAAAGGCGGCCGGCGTGATGCTGACCACATCACCCACCAAGTGCCGTTTGGTCTATAAAATATAGGTCTAGCCCTATATGTCCAATACGCCTGAAAGGCGTGGAAAAGGGTCTTTCACTTTACTTTACGATCCTCTGTATACGGATAATTCTAAATCCTGTTTCAAAGTTTTCAAACACCCATTCTTTCGTAATAAGTGACCTCCAGATGACGTCACGGGGACAGTCTAATATTTTATAGGGTGGTAAGACCGGGGTTTCCCGGCTTTGTGGTGCCTTTAACTACCCGAAAACATTTAGAACTGGACCTAACCCAAACCCCCCTACGACCCACGATAGAGTGCAGCCTAGGTCCCGCAACTGCATACAGCATAGGTCCCACGACTGCATGCAGCCTATCTGCCACCCCTTGAAATACTGGAATGTCTGTTTTGGGTGATTTATTACGAAAGCACACATACTGCCTTTGTCTAACTTCCTTTAACACCAATATACTAACATTTATTGCATTGCTTAATATATTCTATTAGTGCTTTTCTTTGATGTTGCTGTTTTGGAAAGGTATTTTTGTGTCTGTTATACAAGATAATAAACGCCTCATTTAAATAACATGCATTTTTTGTTACGATTCTTGAGCGTCGAGTTTCAACACCATTTGGAATTTACTTCATTATGATCTAGAATTTTCTGTCCGGGCATCATGCTGGTTATCTCTATTAGATTCCCAGCTCCAGACAATTCAAGCTGACATTGTGAATGAAAGGGGGTAAACATTGTGCAGAATTTACCTCCATCTTATTTAGTGTAAATTTCAATTATGATAAGGCGTGTAAACAAAAATGGTGTCAGGGTGCACGGTGTGCAACAACACGTAGGCAAGATGATGTGGACAAGGAAGAGGTTTCAGGTTTGAACAAAGGATAGACATCGAGGCACACGGGTAGTTACCCATAAGTGCTCCGTTCTTCTTCTAACTTAATTCTGACTCCAAAGAAGCTCTGTAGCACCGGCGAGGATCCTGAAATACTTTTCGGTAGATTTTTTAACTCAAAAATTTGCCCGGGTAGCGCTACTCTTTTAGATTCCCAAATGCCAAGTCCACGTGAAAAAATCCCAAGCCCTTACCAGGGATTGAACCCGGAACCTCTAACACTCGAGTCGGATACCATGCCTCGAGACCACGCAGCCCCCTAACTTAGGTTCTAAGGCCCAGTCTTTGGGTGGGAAAAACAGACCCACTGTCCCTTTAAAATGCGTGTCATAAAAGGCATCTAATACAGAATGTGATAAAATCCAATGTGTTTGACCGGAGACAAGATTTCGCAGCCTGGCTGTAAACTAAAACACCATGTGTCAACCGCTCTTTTGAAAGCGGGAGTGGCTAAAGACTGAACGTGCTACCAGGTCAAACAAAGCAGCTCTGTCAGTCAGTGAGCGATATTAGAAGTCTATCAGCGAGTAAAGCCATCCTTCACATGCTAGGGTTAGATTTCTGCGGTAGGCGCTTTAGGGGGAAAGAATACATTCTTACGGTTTTTGGGCAGTGGAATGAGAGTCGCTCTGTGAAAGAGATTGGGAGCTCACAACCCTTAATATTCCCAAAAAACCCAAGCTGTTCTACACCAAATTTCCACTGTGGATTCTGGGTACTTATCACGAACCTGCCCGCACGCTGAGAGTTCCTTCCCCTCCCATTCATGCCGCGGCCGCTCCTATGGCCTCACCTATGTTGTCGGGGTGTCATATATTACTTACTTTCAACGGTTTAACAGTTGTCTCTCTTCTCGTGTTGTCACCGCTCACTTGCGTGAATATTTCCATATTGTGCTACCTGCCCGACGGTTCTTCAGTATCAAATGTTTTTGTATTTCTACGTTAGCTGTAAATTGCTTCTTTTTCTCGCGAGAACCACTGACAAGCAACATAGAAATACAAGAACATTAAACTTCCCAGTTTCGATACCCAAGAACAGTCGCTTCTTCGACGCTTCCCCCTGCAGTAATTTTTAACTGTATGCGCTTCAAAGACACTCATGGCAATATAGCCTCTAAAAAAACATTATATACCTCGAGCGAACGCCAAGCGAAGCCATTTCATAACATCCCCTACAGAACAGGATAGGCTGTGCGACCGGTCGCGGTATGAATGGCAGGGAAAAGAACTCTCGCCCTGCGGTGAAGATCATGAGAAGTTCCAGATTTTTCTTAATCTATTAAAAAGGCATACTTTGGAGGTTGGGCTAGGGGGTGTGTTGGGTGTGGGAGGGGGTACATAACGCTAATAATTCTTAGGGGAATGAGCTGCCGCCGGTAAAATAAATTGCAATAGGGCGCCTACTACCACAGCTTCCCGTATGGTATAAGCGGGGCAAACACAGACTTAACAGGAAATCTAGATATCGTCTAAAAAAGGTGAACTACCACAGCCTACACTTACTAGCCTCGCACATGATAATAACGATGACGATTAGATGATCACGACGACGACGATGGTGACACAAAGACGAAAACTAAAGACTCACCTGGCATGCCCCGCAAATAGTTAACACCACCAAAAACCACCTGGCGTTAAGGAACCGTTTGCAACACTCAAACTGCAACTTTCCCCATCCACAGGGCCCACTGCCGTCATCTTTCTCGTCATCCATACCAACTTTATCCACATCCACTTTGTTGTTGCACATTTTGCTGTCACTCTTTCTCCTACCACCAGGATACCCATTCTCGACTCCCAGAATCTCTGCCGTTGAACTGGTGTCCTCCGTCTGAGCCAGGTCAACAGGTTTGGCCCCATTCTCTACTACATATAAATCTCCCATGGCTAGCTTCAGAGGACGAGGCACCAGCCTTCTGCTTAAACCGTTACTCCTTTCACTCTTAGCGGCGCTGTCTGGTACACATGGCTCTTGTTGTAGAAGAGGATTCGTACAATCAGAGATATCACAGAGGATTAAGAAAGAATCTTCTTCTGTAGGTTCTCTGTCCAGACGTCTGTTTACGCTGTTACTCCTTTGACTCCTAGCTGCGTTGTCTGACACATAAGGCTCTTGATATAGCAATGGATCAGTACAGTAAGAGTTATCACAGTGGATTAGGACAGACTCTTCTTCCCTGGAGTCTTTCTTGGCATCATGCGCCACGTTGCTGGGCGACTTCGTTTTCGAAGAAATGTTATCACAGAAAGCAGAGGAGTGACATGGGGCGTTGTTGTTGTTGATTTCGCTGTCAGTTATCGCGACGTTGGTGCTGGGTTTTGCTACTGTGTTTGTTTTTGTGGCAGCGGTAGAGGTGTTGTCCTTGTTGATGGCATCGCTTGCGGTACTGGTCGGGTCCTCTGTGGATTACAAGAAGTCTATAAGTAAAAGTGTCGATGTGTGGACGATGTAAGGTTAACATTATTTTTATTTCTTCTTCTTCTTCTTCTTCTTCTTCTTCTTCTTCTTCTTCTGTTTATTTGTTTTTCTCTTTCTTTCTTTCTTTTTCTTCTTCTTCTCACCTTAAAAGGCGTTTAGCACATTGCGGTGTGGTTTACAGCCAGGACAGGATATCTAGGCCTTTCAGCTGAACACATCCGATTTTAATAAACCCTTTTGAGAAGAAGAAAAGAAGAAGAAAAAGAAGAAAAAGAAAAAGAGGAGGAGGAGAAGAAAGAAGAAGAAGAAGAAGAAGAAGAAGAAGAAGAAGAAGAAGAAGAAGAAGAAGAAGAAGAAGAAGAAGAAGAAGAAGAAGAAGAAGAAGAAGAAGAAGAAGAAGAAGAAGAAAAAGAAGAAGCAGAAGAGAAGAAAAACCAAGAAGAAGAGGAGCAGAAGAGGAAGAAGAAGAGGAGGAGCAGAAGAGAAAGAAGAAGAGCAAGAAGAGAAAGAAGAAGAGCAAGAAGGGGAAGAGGGGGAAGAAGAAGAAGAAGAAGAAGAAGAAGAAGAAGAAGAAGAAGAAGAAGAAGAAGAAGAAGAAGAAGAAGAAGAAGAAGAAGAAGAAGAAGAAGAAAGAAGAAGAAAGAAGAAGAAAGAAGAAGAAGAAGAAGAAGGAGAAGAAGAAGAAGAAGAAGAAGAAGAAGAAGAAGAAGAAGAAGAAGAAGAAGAAGAAGAAGAAGAAGAGAAAGAACAGGAAGACATGGGAAGAGGCGAACAACTCCTTCACATATTTATACTATGCTGTCAGCCATATTCCCCCATGCTAAAACTCCTGGGGTGGGCGTATCGCCTGAGTACCCTAGTTTCGGCACTCTTGCAAAGGATAAATAGAAAGAAAGAAAGAGAGAGAGAGAGAAAGAGAGAAAGAGAGAGAGAGAGAGAGAGAGAGAGAGAGAGAGAGAGAGAGAGAGAGAGAGAGAGAGAGAGAGAGAAAGTATAACAGAGAGAATCTGGTCAGGTTGGCGTTACGACATAAAGGTACATCCATATCAGCCAGAAACAACTCACAGTACACGACACAGAAGACTATATACTCAATGACTAATGTCACACGCCAATAAAACTTCTCGCTTGCCGCGGATAGAGCTCCTAAGGAAATGTCCCAGGAGCTTCTCGCCTCAATTCAGCTCTGCCAGACACAGGGTGTGTCGTGTAGGGAAAAACAAGTTGCCAGATTCTTTCTATAAATTTTTTTTTTGTCTTAAAAAAAGGTGACGGTACTCAATGCAAAGCGTCTACTACAGCTGCGCTGAAAATATGACAGGGGGAAAAAAAAACAGATGCAGATACACCATACAGTTGCTACCGCTCCCCCCCCCCCCAAAAAAAAAATCTCAAGCCACAACGGCAATGGCTTGTAAAAAGAAACTCTTCCAACACTGGTAACGTTAACCGGCCAAATCACTGCTCTATTATCTAAAGACACAAAGACAGTACTGGCCAGTGTTGCCACTTTTCTTTGACAAAAAACATCCAAAACGGAGTCAAAAGATATCTAAAAAACATCTAAATTTGAGTGGAAAAATCTAGAAAAAAACATCCAAATGGAAAGAGTCACAAATTACATAGCAATTGATATGACGTACCCTATAGAATCATGTCCTCATCTTTACTCAAGTCTGCCTTACAAGATCCACAGGATAAACTAAGCTTGGATAATGAAGTTTAAGCTTCAGACCCAAAAGGACTTTGGATTTTCCAATTTCTTTTAATACTAATTCAGGGAGCTGATAAGTGAAACAGCCTTTTCCTACTCTTATCAGGCCGAATTTAATTGTCAAAATAGCTTTTAAGATGTTAAATTTCATTCTGTTTCTTAGGTTAGATTTGATAAATTCACTCCAAATGAAAAACATTTATCATCTAAACGTTAAAAGCGCCACCTAAATGCCAGGAAAAAAACCCATCTAAATCTGGATGTAAAATATCTAAAGTGGCAACACTGGTTCTGGCGAATAGCGTTCACATATACACATCGGCGGAAGAAAACACACTATAGGAGCGGAAGTTGCGCAAAGCTTCATGGCCTACACACGTTTTTGCCATCTGCAACACTTCCGTGTACTTCGCATTTCCGCGCGCTTTATGTACTGTGGAACTAGTCGGAGACGTAAGTAAAGCAGAGAGCACTTTTCAACATCACCGGGGCCGCGTGTGGGTTCTGGGGCCGCATTGTGTGGAAAACAAGAATAGACCCACTGCCTGCCCAAACAAGCATGTCGTAGGAGTCGGCTAACTAGAGGCTTCCATCGAAATGCATCTGCCCGAGCAGAAAGGAACAGCCAACTGCACACACACAGGCCAGTAAAACGGATGTACACGCAAAACAAAGCGGATCTTACAACCGATAAAAACAGTAGAAGAAGAGGAAACACCACTGACGCATCGGAAATAGTAAGGAAAGCTGCAGAACCAATTCCAGCATTTTTTGGCTATTGTTTTTCTAGAGACATTTACGTTCTGTAGTTTGCCATTTTCGGCTCTGTGGCTAAGTCGATGTGAACGCTTCGTAATGCCGGGATGCCGGGTTCGATCCCAGCTGTGGGCCATGCGCCCTGCGTTGGTTTCGACAGTGGTATCAAAGAAAGCCGACGTCTACAAAGCAATGGCAAACTACTGGACGTAAATTTGCCTAGAAAAACCACACAAGTCAGAGGCTATTGGGGTTGGTTCTGCAACGTCCTGTAAAGGATACACAACTAACCTAGTTTGCCATTGCTTACTAAACGGTTGACTTTCGGTACCACTTTCGAAACTAACGCAAGACGGTCTGCTGTCACATCGCCTGCAGCTGGGATCGAACCAGGTACCCTGGCATTAGGAAGCGCGTTTCCGACGCCTAAGCTGCAGAAGTCGACAAGCCAAGGGCCTTCATGTTACTGGGCATATAGGGCTCAAACCTATCTTCTATAGACCAATTGACAAACGGTAAGTTATGTGGTCAACATCACGCCGGCCACCTTTATTTCCCCAAGACCGTCCCTGGTAATCCATTTAAAGCTGAGTCTACCTGAGAGGCCAGGGGCATATGATGCTCAAGTCATATTTATACAGATCAACCGTCCCTCTGTAGTAATTACCTCAACATCACACTTGCCGCCTTTGCTTCCCCGGACATAAGCTGGTTGTTGTTGTTCGATCATCACAAGTGACCAGAACCACTCTTTCTTTCCCTCTTAATGAAACTTTTCGTTGAGTTCTGCGAGTCCGGAGATGATTTATAATCCCAGTGCAACGGATTTTGTGCACTGCGCTGAGAAACTTCTGACTCAGGCTTGAGTCCCAAGTAGAATGGAGCTCTTACGGGTTACACCCGTGTGCCATGTTGATCCGCTGAATTACATAAACATCCGTATTACCCAAAGGGAAATTACAATTACACGAGGACAGAACACACTGCCTACACTTACAACTGCTAGGGCGGTTTAGTAGGACTGGGGCAGGAGTGGCTGGCTCTACGGTTAGTTTATTTGTTTGTTTTAGTATCCAGAAGCCATGAGTTGTTAACCCTTAGGCTCGGTATTATGGATATCGCAACCTTTCGGCCTTGATTCCATTGTAAATTCCGTAAATCTGGGAGAAATGTGGCTTTTCTGTCTACACCCGGGAGGGAACCCAGACCACAAGGAGTTCGTCACCAGGTCACCGCGCAATCCGGTTTAGCCAACTACGCTAGAGAGCCGGGCGCTCTACGGTTATGCACACTGGGCTCTCATGGGGGAAGACCCAGATTCGAATCCACGGCAAGGACACGGATTTCTTTCTCTCGGGAGCAACAACAACAATATGAAACCCGACCCTGCACACTCCGTGGCGACAGCACTAGCCGTGCAGACCCGGAATCCTCAGACCTCCTTGCCTACACCGCAAAAAAGTGGTAAACACAGGCAGGTATGACAGCAGAACTAGGAATTTTTTCCCATGTGGGTTCCGGGACCCTATTGTGGGGAAAACAAGAATATACCCACTGCCTACACCAAGCATGTCGTAAGAGTCGACTAACTGGGGAGCTTCCTTTGAAGTCAGAGTGCATCTGCCTGAGAGACAAGGAACCAACAGTCTGCATTCAAGTGAAACAGCTCTGTAAAGCTGATGCTGGCGTCAGAAACAATAATTATCTAGTTTTAAAGTAACAGAAAAAATAAATATTTTAAAGTTTTAAAGTAACAAAAACCATAAATAACTCACAGTTTTAAAGTTACAGAAACAATAAATAATGTACAGTTTTATAGTTACAAAAACAATAATAATTTAAAGTTTTTAAATTACAGAAACAATAAATAACCTACAGTTTTAAAGTTACAGAAACAACAGTAATCTAGTTTTAAAGTTACAGAAACAATAATCTACAGTTTTAAAGTTACAGAAACAACAATAATCTACAGTTTTAAAGTTACAGAAACAACAATAATCTACAGTTTTAAAGATGCAGAAACAATAATCTACAGTTTTAAAGTTACAGAAACAATAATAATCTACAGTTTCAAAGTTACAGAAACAATAAATAACCTACAGTTTTAAAGTTACAGAAACAATAAATAACCTACAGTTTTAAAGTTACAGAAACAATAGGTAACCTACAGTTTTGAAGTTACAGACACAATAAATAACCTACAGTTTTAAAGTTACAGAAACAATAAATAACCTACAGTTTTAAAGTTACAGACACAATAAATAACCTACAGTTTTAAAGTTACAGACACAATAAATAACCTACAGTTTTAAAGTTACAGAAACAATAAATAACCTATAGTTTTTAAGTTACAGACACAATAAATAACCTACAGTTTCAAAGTTACAGACACAATAAATAACCTACAGTTTTAAAGTTACAGACACAATAAATAACCTACAGTTTCAAAGTTACAGACACAATAAATAACCTACAGTTTCAACGTTACAGAAACAATGCCTGCCATAAGAATATAGACATGCAATAAAATTTCAGCCCAGTGAACATAAAAATAATTAGGCTGAGATCTCGGCAGGAAAATCTGAAAGCTACAGAGCAGGGAATGTGTGGGGAATGTGTGGGGAATGAATTAACCATGGGAGGTATCTCATATTAACAGCCGTAGGAACTAGGAACACATGTTTCAAGTAACATTTGTCTGGGGAATAAATGGAAATTGGGGGCTGGGGGAAAAAAGGGAAGAATGTTGGCGGGGATGTTATAGAATGTCTGAACTAGGGTTAAAAGTGTCCGAGACAGAGAAAGAAGTAGCACCATCAGTAGAATTAGTAGTGGTAGTAGTAGTAGTAGTAGTAGTAGTAGTAGTAGTAGTAGTAGTAGTAGTAGTAGTAGTAGTAGTAGTAGTAGTAGTAGTAGTAGTAGTAGTAGTAGTAGTGTAGTAGTAATAGCAGTAGTAATAGTAGTTTTGGCTCTCCTTGCAGATCCAGACGAGGGTTGGATGCGGGCTGGACGACTTAGTTCAGTTTAGTGGGAGTTCTCTCCCTTGGCCGCACTCGAAACAGTGAGCGGAAAAGTCACGAAACAAATGACATACTTACCTATCATCATACGGTTGCGTGTAATGTTGCGTATGGTTGCGTTTAGGGTTGCGTAGTCATCATACGGTTGCGTGTAGGGTTGCGTAGTCATCATACGGTTGCGCGAAGGGTTGCCTAGTCATCATACGGCTGCGTGTAGGGTTTTACCTATCATCATACGGTTGCGTGTAGGGCTGCGTACGGTGTGGGTTCGGGGTTAGGGTTAGGGGTAAGGTTAGGGTTAGGGGTTAGGGGTAGGGGTTAGGGGTAGGGTTAGGGGTAGGGTTAGGGGTTGGTTTAGGGGTAGGGGTAGGGTTAGGGGTAGGGTTAGGGGTTGGTTTAGGGGTAGGGTTAGGGTTAGGGGTAGGGTTAGGGGTTAGGTTTAGCGTTAGATGTGACAATTTTGACGACGCAGGAATTCCCAATAATCGCGCACTGTCACATACACACCCAAACAGTCGACGGACTGTGGATGCTACTGACACGGACACGTCACCACTGGTTGGGCACCAACTGCGCGCTATTGCGGTCATATTTGACAGACTTCCAGTGGCGCCACTCCCACAAGCATCAGATTGTCGGTCAGTATTTGGAACTCCTACGTCAAAATTGTCACATCTAACCCTACCCCTAACCCTAACCCTAACCCTACACCTAAACCCTAACCCCGAACCCACACCGTACGCAGCCCTACACGCAGTCGTATGATGACTAGGCAACCCTTCGCGCAACCGTATGATGACTACGCAACCCTAAACGCAATCGTACGCAACCTTACACGCAACCGTATGATGATAGGTAAGTATGTCATTTGTTTCGTGACTTGTCCGCTCACTGTTTCGAGTGCGGCCAAGGGAGAGAACTTCCACTCAACTGAACTAAGTCGTCCAACCCACGTCCGGATCTGCAAGGAGAGCCGTAGTTTTAGTAGTAGTAGAAGCAACAGCAGCAGCAGCAGTAGTAGTAGTTGTTGTTATTGTTGTTAATGTTGCTGCTGTTGTTGTGGCGGTGGTGGTGGTAGCGGTAGTAGTGGTGGTGGTAGTATTGATGTTGGTAGTAGTGGTGGTGGTAGTAGTAGCAGCAACAGCTTTAGCAGTAGTGGTGGGGGAGAGAGAGAGAGAGAGAGAGAGAGAGAGAGAGAGAGAGAGAGAGAGAGAGAGAGAGAGAGAGAGAGAGAAAGAAATTTATTCAGCAAAATATAGCTACATAAATTCAGTCGCGAGGCGCGATCAATTCGCAGGTGTAAGCGGTTTAGCCATATTCAGCGTTGTAATGATTACACTGGAAGATGTATCAATATATTTTCCTTCCCGTCGCTTCGCTGTTGAGTTTGCATGCGCAGCTAACATAACAGTATTAGTGAAGAGTAGCTCCCACACGCTACGGTTTCTGGGTGAGTTGTGTGAGTATATAGCGAGCGTACTTTTGACTATGTTTTAATAAAAGCAACGTAAAACTTCAACAACAACTGAAACAACAACGAATCAGGTGAATGGTCGAAAATATCCCCCATCAGCTATTGCGTGAAATATTTGGAACTCTGGGCATACTGTCAATAAGGAAGATGCATCTCGAATTATCTACACTTCTTACATCAGTAGATTATTGAGATTTGTGGAAGCGACCGCGTTAAACCATTTAGTCCAGAATTATGTTGACAAAAGGACATGCATTTCACGTAGCGTTTACCCTGGTGATACAGTTTTTCAATAACCGCGATAAACCGGGTTAGTCCAGAATTATGTAGACAAAAGGACATGCTATTCACCCAGCGTTTACCCTGGTGAAAAAGACAGCTTTTGAATTTAGTCGATTTTGTGTTTCAGTTCAGAGGATTCATTTATTTGTTTTACTGTAATCAATTGTTACTGTTCTATGCTCTTGACGAGATACAGCGAAATATGCCAGGCAATAAACTGTGCAGTCTACTTTGTTCAAATTGACAACGGGAAAACATTGCTTTTATATCTGAATACTGTTGTCAAACGTCAAATGCTCAGCAAGACCTAGACCAAGTGGTGTATTTGTAATAAATAGTATAAAGTAATAACAAACTGCCACTGGCTATTGCCATGCCGTGAAGACGTAGAGAGTCTTTAATGTAGTCGATCCATATTTCTTCGGCCGTCCTCTTGTTGTTGTAGCTGATCTTCTGAGATGTAGTGCTTGTGCACTGGATCGCAAACTATTCCTCCCCACGCCGCTAAACGGCAGAATAGGTTTATGATGATGATGATGATGAATAACAAATAGCAAAAGAAGGCATTTTCATTTTGCAATGGAAAGTGGAAACGCCTCGCCACAGACAGAAATACAGAGAGCTGGAGAAACAGTCATCGTAACCCCGACAGACGCACACAGACAAGTGCACAGACACAACACACGTTACTGCCGACCGACACCTGGTGGCCAAGGGCAAACTCTACATAAACTAGCAGTGAGTGACCCGACGGCAACGCGGACGACCTTTCCAGGGGCAGAGAGATCCACTAGTGCTGTTCAAGACAGGGCTGCCAATAGGATAATAATGGACCTTTACTTCTACACTGTAAAGTAAAAGCAAAGGACCCTTTTCCACGCCTTTCCGACGTTTAAGGTATATAGGGCTAGACTTATATGTTATAGACTAACGGTACAAGATGGGTTTTTACGCTTTTACTTCCCAGGACTGCACCTGGTACCCACTCAAGGCTGGGTCGACCTGGGAGCCTCGGTCATTTCTGAAAAAAGCCTGGCTTCGCCAGGGTGCGAACCCACGACCTTACGATCCGCAGGCGAGCGTCTAGCCGCTATGCCAAGGCGACTCCCACCCATTACTGTACATTTACATAATTAAAACACGACTGTCTATTCAGCAACAATGCCACGGACATTTATATTAGCAGACATACCATTTATCTCTTTGTCAAGCCGTTAGCCCGTTGTCTAGACACCATATATAAACTCTTGTCTCTGGGAATTCTACTACTCAGGATACTTTCGTGTCAAAGCCGTTTCTGCTAATCTGCTTGTTTGGGGGAAATGGAGTCCCATTATGCAGGGAGGTACGAGAGATGGGAGGGCGCGTGGGGTGTGGTATGTATATAGTTAGGGGAATGTGGCAGAGTGCCTCTACTGTAGTGAGGGGAGTTGGATCATGGGGTATCACCTGAACTGAGCCTACACCCCACTCCATATCAGAAACTTTAAAAAAAAAGAGGGGGTGAGGGCAAACCACAATAAGTCAACAAAATTTGTAACATTGCCCCCTAAAACTCACAGATATATATATATATATTTTGGGGGAGGGGAGGGGGGGCAGACCACAATAAGTCAACAAAATTTGCAACAGGGCTCCCTAAAACCACACAGAAATCTATATATATTTATATATATATATAGATGAGGGGGGAAGGAAGGGGGAGGGAAAGACGACAAGTCAACAAAAAAATTCAAGTAATCAATTTGTTAATATATTTTACATTATTTCAAATGTGTTTAATATAGATTTTTCAATTAGAACATATACCTTTATTCCTATTGTTATTATTATTACGCACATAAACAATGCTAAGGCTCTTGGGCTTCCCTTTCCTCTAGCAAATAGGAAGGGGCCTGTGAGCCCCCCCCCCCTCCATGCTTCCTCTGCTTCGCAGCCCATGGCTGGAAGAGCTCTTGTTCAAGGTCCTATTTACGTTTTCTGGTCCACCTACCCACTTTCTCAGTCTGGTCTACGTCATAGGGGTATCAGGTTGTACTATTTTCTCCTAAAAGAGTATCTCGTGGGAAATAGGCCCAGGGTGTGGGTAGGGGTGTGTGGGTTAGGGCCAGTTCTAAATGTTCTGGGGTCGTAAAAGCTGTGTCGTCGTGTAGTATAGAAGACGCGACATCAGCGTTGATGTATTTGGAGGCAACACAACGTGACACCCCTCTGACGTAGAACAGTCTAAGAAAGCATGAATGAAAGGTCACCCAGTGTGTAGATGGGCAGGGAAACGTGAAAAGGACTGAGTCTAATTATATAGTAATGCTAGGTAGTACGGCGGTAATGGAACTATGTAGAACTGAACTGGCTTGGTAGCACCTGAAAAGAACATGTCTATACTGAGGCGAGAGTGGTGATAAACTGACCGTCCCTACTTATAGATTCATATACTCAACCATCCACCCATTTGCTATGCCATCCACAGATCCATATACCCATTCACCATTCAAATATCTACCTATAAACCTACACTCTCCATCCATTCATCCATCCATCCACCCATCGATCCATCCATCTGTTATGCGTCTATATCACTTTCATTATCCTGACTCTATACCCCCTGCCGTCTATCCAGGCAGCATCTCATGACCCCCAAGTGCCACGGTGTCGACACAAAGATAACGCACACCCACCCACTCCCCACTATCAGCAACTCTTGGACACCCCTGGGTTTCTACGGTGTCAGGTCGCCCCCGTTTCTCACCGTTGGCTGAGTAGCTTTCAGCAATAAGATAATCTACTCAAATCGCAGTTGGCCATATGCATTTTGCTGTGTCGACCGTTTTTGTATGTGTCAGGTTATTTTTACAGTCTGCAGGGTGTTAAAGTAGTTTAAAGATTCATACTTTCATTAGGTCAATATTTATTCCCAGGGGTCATACCCATAATTCTTTTTCTTCCTTCTTCTTCTTCTTCTCCTACTACTGCTGCTGCTGCCGCCGCTGCCACCGCCACCACCACTACTACTACTACTACTACAACTACTACTATTACAACAACAACAACAACAACTACTACTACTACTACTACTACTACTACTACTACTACTACTACTACTACTACTACTACTACTACTACTACTACTACTACTACTACTACTACTACTACTACCACCACCACCACCACCACCACCACTTATTCTTCGCCGTATTCCTGTTTATAGTGTTCTTCTGTGCGGTAATCTTCGTCGTTAATTTCGTTGTCATCATCGTTAGTAGTCTAGTCTAGGTGACATCCTCTTCCTCCTTCGTCTCTCTCTCTCTCTCTCTCTCTCTCTCTCTCTCTCTCTCTCTCTCTCGGTCCTCCCACACCTACATCAACGAAAACTAATGGTAAAACTATAATTTCGTCTATATGCGATTCTTATCAATAGGCCGTGTACAGCTGGCCTTTACAGAATTAAAGCTCTTCTTCTTCTTCTTCTTCTTCTTCTTCTTCTTCTTCTTCTTTGTCTTCTTCTTATTGTTAACAGTATGAAAACTCTAGAGAAAAGTTCTTTTTCTTCGTCCATGTCTGGTCTTTGGTCTAGCGTCCATATCCGCTTTTCAGATCTGGCACATCTGTATGCAGTCTGTTGGTTCCTCGCCTCTCAGGCAGAAGCAATCCGACCTCGAAGGAAACAACCCCAATTAGTCGCCTTTTACAACATGCTTGGGGCAAAGAGTCTAGCACCCCCCCCCCCTCCCCAACTTAACCAAAGAACCAATGATGTCATTCTTTTATGTTGTTAATGGCCTTACTGTGTGTCTCGGGGAGCATTATATTTCTTCTTTTTCATGGCTTACGAAAAAAAGGTTTCATGGATCCCTGGGGCCAGCTGCAGAGTCCGTGCTTTGTACGACCCTCTATGCAAAAGGACAGCCACTGTGCGGAGAGAAAAATGTGCAGCCATATGCAATAAAACCTGACGCCGCCAAGTCAACTCTGGCGTATTTAAAACAAAGCGGTAAACGAAACTTCCAGGCTTACACCGACACTGTAACACACGTCGCATATTTTACAGATGAAGTTCTTGCGACGCACCCTCAGGAAAGTCAACAGGTGTGAACCAGGGATGCCAATGCTGGGGTTTTCCCCCCAAGATCTTGGTTTTTTTTTAGTTACCGTCTTGGTTTCTTGGTTTTTATTTTGAAAATTATTGAAAATCTTGGGTTTTCAGTCTTAATGATGAAAAAAACTACAATTAATAAATATTCTAACAAGAATAATGCGTGTACACATATCTATAATAGTTTTACCCGCAAATTATATTTTGGAATGTCCTACAAACGCTTAAAATAAACTCAGTGTAATTAATGTAACATAATACAAAGGTTAACTCCAGGGCTATTCCGGTAAAATGTAGCAGACCACCAAAGGACCAGATTTACGATCCCCAAGTAGTGTCCCTTGAGTAACAGATACTAGGGGCAAAGAAGCAAAATAGATGAAGCCTGGGACTTTTGATCGTAAACTTTACAGAAGAAAGAAGTGACCTGACATTTAATTATTGAAGAAAGTTTGGGAGGCTTTTCCTCTCTTCTAGGGGTTATTGACCTGACATTGTAGCGTCTCATTAGTTGAATTGAAAGAAAGCAGATTAGCAGAAACCAACTAAGGACTACTAAGGAGGGACCTTCAGTTGAGTTTTCACTAGGTTTGCTGTGTTGTGGTTTGTTGAACTGTGCTATCAAAATTTACTCTGATTATAACCTTGTTGAATTCAAAACGAGTGAACAGATTACACCATCGAAAAAAAGAAAATAGTATGCTCAGTGTTTCAAAGAGGAATGGCAGTATTGGTACCAATTGAGAAGCATAAAAGATGGCTTAAAATGTAAAATATGACATTTTATCCGCTTTTATGACCAACCTGACTATTTTGCCTCACTCGTCAGCAGCGGTTGAGCGCATATTTTCCCTGAGAACTGTATCAAAACTAAACAAACGAATTCTCTGAAAGCTGACACCGTAAAAGATCGAATTCTTGCAAGGCAAGCAATCACAAGAGGAAATAGCGACTGCACGACATGGACACCTAATATAGAATTGCAAAAAGAATTGCAAAGTGGCGCAGTTAGTCAAAGATATTTAAACAGAATAAAAACACAGAAAGAGACGGTGACAATTGAAATTGGTTAAGAAGGAGAGCTGTTAGAGTAACAGTTTAATCAAGGTGATTATATGTTCAGTTTCATAACTATAAAATACTTTTTGCACAATGCTGGTTTTTTTTATTTTATTTTTTGTTTATATCTTGGGTTTTCGTCAGCCCCATCTGGGTTTTTGACAAAATCTCATTGGCAGCCCTGGTGTGAACACTCCACAGTAAAAAATACAGCTGCGACCAATGGTGACTACTTCTTCTTCTCCTACTCCTCCTTATCCATGTTGTTGTTGTTGTTGTTGTTGTTGCTGTTGATCTTCTTCTTCTTCTTCTTCTTCTTCTTCTTCTTCTTCTTCTTCTTCTTCTTCTTCTTCTTCTTCTTCTTCTTCTTCTTCTTCTTCTTCTTTTTCTTCTTCTTCTTCTTCTTCTTCTTTTTCTTTTTCTTCTTCTTTCTCTTCTTCTCCTACATCTCCTTATCCACGTTGTTGTTGTTGCTGCTGCTGTTGTTGCTATTGATCTTCTTCTTCTTCTTCTTCTTCTTCTTCTTCTTCTTCTTCTTCTTCTTCTTCTTCTTCTTCTTCTTCTTCTTCTTCTTTTTCTTCTTCTTCTTCTTCTTTCTCTTCCTCTCCTACCCCTCCTTATCCACGTTGTTGTTGTTGCTGTTGTTTTTGCTGTTGATCTTCTTCTTCTTTCTCTTCCTCTCCTACTCCTCCTTATCCACGTTGTTGTTGCTGTTGTTGCTGTTGCTGTTGATCTTTTTCTTCTTCTTCTTCTTCTTCTTCTTCTTCTTCTTCTTCTTCTTCTTCTTCTTCTTCTTCTTCTTCTTCTTCTTCTTCTTCTTCTTCTTCTTCCTTTTTCTTCTTCCTTCTTCTTTCTCTTCTTCTTCTCCTCCTCCTCCTCTGCATTCTTCTTCTTCTTCTTATCCTCCTCATTCTTCTTCTTCTTCTTCTTCTTCTTCATCATCTTCTTCTTCTTCTTCTTCTTCTTCTTCTTCTTCTTCTTCTTCTTCTTCTTCTTCTTCTTATCCTCATTCTCCGTCCTCTTCTTCTTCTGCTTTTAATTATTATTATTTTTATTATTATTTTATATCATTATTATTATTATTTATTATTATTATTATTTTTCTTTTTCGCTCCCAGGTTGACCCAAGGTAAATGGCTACCAGATAAAGTTCTGGAAAGTAAAGGCGGTCGAGGTGATGTTGACCATCTTACCTAACAATTGTCTACCGGTTTATAAAATACAGCTCTAGTACTATAGGACTTATAGCGTGGGAGATGCTTCTTATTCAACTTACAATTCACTCGATTCAAAAGGGCACAGATCAAAACTATCTTGTCGTGAAGCAATTTACCATTAACTTCTAATCTGTCTGTGCGTTTCCCAACCCACCTGAACGAGCTGGACATAACCCAGAAAAGTTCGTATAAGTCTTCTATCTCTGCATACTGCAGTATTTATTCCGTGTTTCTGGTTCGAAAGAAATTAGGTCGCTGCACTAGAGGTATGCTCTACTGAACAGGATGTTGCGTAGATAGATACATCTGAACTGTATTTTTGTAGAGCAGGATTACAATCTGTGGGTATAAAAGTGCACAAGGCGGGATAACTGAGACAGACCCGGCTTTCTTTCAAGCAGACCGCGTCGAGAGCGACGTTCTGTAAAGGACCTGCTGCATGATGATAAGGATTACAATATGCCCTTTTATGGTGTAAGGGAGCCGCCGTGGCGCAGCGGCTAGATGCTCGCCTGCGGTTCAGAAGGTCGTGGGTTCCGGTCCTGACTATGCAGGACATTTGTCAAAATACCCTTGACTCCCAGGTCGACCCAGCCTCAAATGACTACCAGGTACAGTCCTCGGAAGTAAAGGCGGCCGGCGTGATGCTGACAACATCACCCACCAAGTATCGAGTGGTCTATAAAATATGGGTCTAGCCCTATATGCCCAATACATATGAAAGCGTTGACAAGGGTCATTTACTTTTACTGTGTATGTAGGCAGATATGTGTTCACAGGCCGAATGGTAAGAACACTGGGCACTCATGGCGGAGAGCCGGTTTCAAAGCCATAAGTGACGGGTTTGTCGGGTGCAAAATAAATATCCTAACCTGCACAGTTCGTGGCGACTTGACCAGACTTTTGCTCTTCTTCCAAAAGTCCATGCAGTTTATCGTTGGTAGTCATGTCTATCCACAACTTTCTGTCTCGTGTGCTGTCAATCAACTCTGACACAGATGATCTTCCATGCCGTCGGGTCAAACTTTCGAGCTTCTTTTCTCTCGGTCTTCCTCTGCCTCTCTTCCCTTCCAACTGTCCTACTGTCAAGATGTACTCCAGTTTTCTCCTTCTCATCACATGATTAATAAACACAGACTGTCTCTTTCTGATGTGGGCAATCAGTTCTCTTCATGAGTCAGTTTCTTTCAAGACATACTCATTACTATTTTTCTCTGCCTAAGGTATTCTTATCATTTGTCTATAAAACCAAATATACGCAGCTTCCAAAACATTTCTGACTGGACATGCAGCCTTAAAACCTCGGGTTCAAACCCCCCTCCCCCCCACCCCGCCCCAAACCACCAAGCGTTAGGTGCAGTGAAGACAGGAATACAATAATAAATATGGCAATATGTTCTGCATTTTTTAAAGTAATACACTGGGATCTCTTTCCATTATTTCCAGGGAGGAGGGAGCTCGCGGTGTTTGCCTCGAGTGCTAGAGGTTCCAGCTTCAATCCCCGGTAAGGGCTGGAATTTGTTCACGTGAACCTGTACTTCTAGTAATTCCCCCGGTCTCTGGGTAGATTGGACGCCCCGTGAGCATTGTTGCGCACGTAAGAAAATCCCTTTGCAGTTGGAAATCGAAAAGAGTAGCCTAACGGCGCTGACCATGCAAAATTTTGAATTTAAAATCTACCTTAAAAATTTCAGGATCCTCGCCAGTGCTACAGAGCCTGTGCTGAGTTCAATGAATATGTGTTTTCCAATGGTCTTAGGCGACTCCTGTGAAAGGGTCGTTGGGCCCAAAAAAAAAGTCGCGACCGGCTGGTTGGTTGAGAAACGCTGCTTTAGAATAAAGCATGCCTGCAAAAGCGACCGGATCAATAATGTGATGCCCTCCCAGCCTACCTGTTTGAGCTTGCGTCCTCGTCTAGCTGTCACCCAGTGCTAAAATCTCCTTGCGGATTTGAGCCATGACCTTTCGGCCCTCAGGCGAGCGTCTAGCCACTTCATCACAGCGGCTCCCGTCTATTTTACTTCAATTATTCCTGCCAAAAATAACACAACCAATTCCTGAACTCCTCTAGGAATCGTTTTACGCGCTCCGGTATCCGCCAGAGAGACCACATTTAGCAACAAACACTTCACACAGAGAAAATGTAATTGGCTTTAAATAAACAGCTACAATTGACGGCAGCCTGTGGCATACTTGGCAACTCGGGTGCGCTTTTTCGCCCTCGGCCTTCTGCTCGGTTGCTAAATTTGACAGCCGTGACTTTTCTTCAAGATGAGGATCCGCTGTGTGATCCTGGAGCTGCATTTGTGACGCGCCCAGGTAGGTTTCAAAATTAAAAGTCCTATCCGGTGAATAATATCTGCTTTCTTTCTAAGTTATGACTGTCTTCCTTCAACACACACACATACACGCACACACGCATGCACACACACACACACACACAACTACAGCTCAAGCGGACACAATGAGAAAAAGGGGATTGGGAGTGGGGCTGACAGACGGAAATAAAGATACAAGAGAAAGTGAGAGAAGAAAAGATTAAGGAGGAGAATGGGAAGGAAAAAACACGCCCACTGCCATCTAGCAAGCATGTCGTAAACAAACGACCAATTACGGGCCTTTCTTTCGAAATCGGAGCGTATCTGCCCCAGGCGCGATAAACCAACAGTCTGCATACAAATAAGCCAGATCTTAAAACGGATTTGCACGCACAATGTAAGTTCTGGGACAAGACCAAAAAGTACGGAAGTAGATAAAAAAAACCAGAACTTTCCGCTGGCGTTCATGGCCAGTGAACGCTAAGAAGAAGAAAAAGAAAGAAAGAAAGAAAGAAAGAAAGAAAGAAAGAAAGAAAGAAAGAAAGAAAGAAAGAAAGAAAGAAAGAAAGAAAGAAAGAAAGAAAGAAAGAAAGAAAGAAAGAAAGAAAGAAAGAAAGAAAGAAAGAAACAAAGAAAGAAAGAAACAAAGAAAGAAAGAACGAAAGAAGGAAAGAAAGAAA
>CAJHNH020000669.1:750000-760000 GCA_905116865.2 Candidula unifasciata
CTTGCCGGTGCTATATATCATGTTCATTATGCTGAACTTCTTCAGACAGGAGTCAGAAGAAGAACAGAGCACTTATGGGTTACTACCTGTGTGCCATGATGTTGATCCGTTGTACAAAAACTTTAAAAAAAAAAAAAAACTTCTGTTTCTGTCCTACTTCATATGTAGTAAAGCGTCACAGGGAAGAGTTAGGTGTCGTTTCCTGTCTTCTTCTAGGTACGTTGCTTGTGTTTATAATGTTATATTGCGTTTCTGAAGTCTTTTTTTAGTCCCTCTATCTATATTTTTCTTGGTCAACCTGTTGCCTTGTAGTCTGCTGTTTTCATTTAGTACGTTCTTGCTGCTGGCTGATTTTGTTTCATTCTGACCAGATTACCAAAAGATTTGATTCTTTGATGTTCGATATCCTCCCATACGCGCTGTTTCCGTCGGAACTATTATCTTGCCTAGCCGTGGAATCAATACAACTGTCAATAGTGTACCACCCCAGGAAGCTCGGCAGCTAGAAATAGCCAGCCAGAAAACAACACGATTAACGCTTGCTACACCCAGGTCGTAGAGGTCTATTGCCTAGGACGATTGGTGATGCAGGTTCAATTCCGAGTAGTCGCATTGTATCTGTTATGCTAACAGTACGGATTTACTCGCATTTTTTCCCGTCGTTCACCCATATCTATCCAAAAAGAGGCACGAACAGATGTGGACATAGGCAAGCAGAGACAAAGATACACACATATAAATACAGACACAGAAACAGATACAAGTGCCTTAAAATGAAAACCTTAAAAGTGTGACAAAAGTGTGCAATAAACTTGCAGCTGCGCATACTAGAAACAGTGCTTTTCAGCTTTCTGTGAAGAAAGTGTTATGTAACAGACTGTTATATTCACTTATGAATATTTCAGGACCGGATTCTGCAAGGAAAGAAAAAGAATAGACCCACTGCTCATAACAAATTTGTTGTGAGCGGTGACTAATTTGGAGTTTTTTTTAAAATTGGAAGTACTGAGCTGAAAGGCCTCGGATGTCCTAGTCTAACTGCACGAAACAGTAAACACATCACAGAAAAAGAAGAAGAAGAAGACGAAGAAGAAGAAGAAGAAGAAGAAGAAGAAGAAGAAGAAGAAGAAGAAGAAGAAGAAGAAGAAGAAGAAGAAGAAGAAGAAGAACAACAACAACAACAACAACAACAACTGTGTAGAATTTACTCTGAACTGAAGAATTAATTCCACAAACTCAGCTGCAGAATTTAACAATCTCAAGTGTGTAGAATACTACAACCTGAACTGTGAAGAATTCTATAAACGCAACTGTGAAAAGTTCTATAAACGCAACTGTGAAAAAGTTATATAAACGCAACTGTGAAGATATCTATAAATGCAACTGTAAAGAATTCTATAAACGCCACTGTGAAAAGTTCTACAAACGCCACTGTGAAGAATTCAATAAACGTAACTGTGAAGAGTTCTATAAACGCCACAGTGAAGAATTCTATAAACGCGACTGTGAAGAGTTCTATAAACGCCACAGTGAAGAGTTCTATAAACGCAACGGTAAAGAGTTCAGTAACGAAGGCAACAAGGAATCAGTGTGCAGTTAGGTAATATCTCGGGAAGCCTGGCAATGACTTTCATTCACAACTAGAAATCTGGAACCCAGCTTGTCTCTGTATTCCGTGCCACACATGCATTCAATCTGTAGTTCGTTTACATGTGTGCACACTGAGCGGGAGGGGAGAGAAAATAAGGGGATAAGAAATAGGAGGTCGGGGGTAGAAGAAGAAGGAGAGAGAAGGAGAGAGAGAGAGAGAGAGAGAGAGAGAGAGAGAGAGAGAGAGAGAGAGAGAGAGAGAGAGAGAGCCAGTCGTCAGAACTTAGGAGATGGAGGTTTAATAAATAAATAAGAAGCAGGGTTGAGATATGGCGCTGGCGTTTCCTTCTGTAATGAGCTGAAAAAGCACTGACCTACTGACCTGTTTTGTGTTGGCTTTCATCTTGGAACCGCCTTTCTCCTTGAATTGTTCTAGATTTTTGCGGATCTTATTGTAGATGCTGTAGATCAACTAGAACAATTAAAGATCCACTCTAGAACAATTACAGCTTCGTTCTACTTACTGTAGATTGGTTCTGGTGTTATTGAAGAAAGAACAATACAATTCTAACCTTCACCGTGACAACAACGCTAGCCCTTGTGCCTATACCACAAAAGTGGTAAATGCATGCAGTAACTGGTAACTGGTCGTAGATTTTATTCTAGTACTATTACTGATGCTATTATAAATGTCATTCCTGCGCCACTTTGATGACTGGCACCTTTCCGTCTGTCCAGGCTATAGTGTTATACAGAGCTAAGAGGAGACGTGGGACTCAGTGTTGCCACTTTGGATGTTTTACATCCAGATTTAGACGTTTTCCCTTGCATTTAGATGGCGTTTTTGACATTTGGATCGTAGATGTTTTTCTAGAAGTTTTTATTTGGAGTGAATTTATCAAATCTAACCTAAGAAACAGGATGAAATTTGACCTCTTAAATGCTATCTTGACAATAAAATTCGGCCTGATAAGAGTAGGAAAAGGCTGTTCCACTTATCAGCTCCCTGATTGGGTATTAAAAGAAACTGGAACAGCTAAAGCATACCAGAGTAATTTTGGATCTGAAGCTTCAACTTCATCATCCAAGCTAAGTTTATCCTGTGGATCTTGTAAGGCAGACTTCAGTAAAGATGAGGACATGATTCTATAGGGTAAGTCATATCAATTGCTATGTAATTTGTGACTCTTTCCATTTGGATGTTTTTTCTAGATGTTTTCCACGCAAATTTAGACGGTTTTAAATATTTTTTGACTCCGTTTTGGACGTTTTTTGTCAAAGAAAAGTGGCAACACTGGTGGGACTCACAGCCCGTGGCGATGGCGAGTGTGACTAGACCCGTCAGCGTTAAGAAACGTCTTCCACTACTATAGCATGGAATTTCAGAACATAGGTTGTCAACACTTGTGTTTAGTGTGTTTTGTCTCAGACGCTCGTCTCTCATCTTTTCTGCAATCATTTCTTCCTTCATACTCATTCCCTTCCTGATGCAACCCCCCCCCCCCAATCCCCGCCCCTACACACACACAACACGGTCCATGGCATTTTGTTCCTACGAGTCCACCTCAATACATGTATCAATGTATCATTCGTGTTCGGCTTGGTTAGAAGATGTCGAAGCCGATTTCTACAACGATATAAAGATGTGCGCTAATAAGGATCTATTACAGTATTCATTTAGTTCTATCGCTATTATACGAGTACATACTCCGTTCAACGGCTATTGTCGATGTTGGCATCTCAAGCGTTGCAAGCGCGTTCCAGTTCAATTTCACCAGCACACAGCTTTGCATTCATTTCGACAATACCATGGAGGATGACCGTCCAGAAAGCAAGAGCAAAATGCTGAGCGTAAAACCAAACAGTCTATGAAGAATGAAGTTGGCGCCCCTCAAACAGACATGTCAAACTGAGCGTCCCCAGAGGGCCATATGGGCTGTGTTATCCCGAGGGCCACATACAACAACTTATTTTAAAAAATTGACGAAGAAGAAGGAGGATGAGAAAGAGACTAAGAAGACCATTATTAGCATCTTTGAATATCCAATCTACTGCAACATTCGTCTTAGAACCACATCTGCACTGAAAATAGAACATTTCCCAAGGTAATCTTACTGTTATCTCGTACGAGATTGTTTAGAATTGCGTTCTCTCTGCTTTGCCACCAGGGATTCCGAACTCCTTTATTTAAATAATTCCCTCTGTCTCAAATCGTCTTCTCTGCTTTTAACAAAGACTTGTCTCCAGATGTTCTTTTTTATTTTGATATTCTATTTTAAAGTGCGTCGAAGTGTATTTCTATCGTCTTCCAGGTGGTGAGAGTTTGGGGAAGTCCTTGCATTGAACTGTTTCTGTGTTGGGAGTTCTTTCCTTGTTTATGTTCCGTGTCTGGCATTTGTGTGTTGCTGTCTTCAAGACGACCAGGTGCATTCTGTGCATGCTTCTTTTCTGAATGCCTGTGAATATCAAAGTTTACCGTCGATGTAAACGATGGTTCATACCTCTACGTGTGGCACGGGAAGCGGCTCGAGTGTGAACAAAGGAGCGCAAGGTAGCGGTAAGACAGCGAATGCCTCCAATGAGGCACTCAGGTAGACGCCGGGTGTCTGAAGCAGAGAAGCAGCAAAGTTTAGGGAATTGGGCCTGTCAGACGTCGAGGCTCCGGCAGTGACTGATAGGGACTCATGCAAAGGGGGGGGGGGGGGGGGGGGACTGGGGGGGGGGGGGGGGGGGGGGGGGGGAAGCGTTCATCCAGAGCTTCGTCGCGCTTTTCAGGGATATATACACACACATATATATATATATTCATATATATATATATATATATATATATATATATATATATATATATATATATATATATATATATATATATATATATACACACACACACACACACATATATATATATATTCATATATATATATATATATATATATATATATATATATATATATATATATATATATACACACACACACACACACATATATATATATTCATATATATATATATATATATATATATATATATATATATATATATATATATTCATATATATATATATATATATATATATATATATATATATATACACACACACACACACACATATTCTTCTTCATCTTAGCGTTCACCAGCTGCAGACTCTGGCGGAAAGTTCTGGTTGCTCGTCCACTACTGAACTGCAGTCCTGCTCCAGAACCTGAGTGTTACGTGTGCATCAGTTTTACAGATCTCATTCTCTTGAATACAGACTGTTGGTTCCTTGCCTCTCCGGCAGATGCACTCCGACTTCAAAGGAAGCTCCCCAATTAGTCGACTCTTACGACATGCTTTGGGGA
This sequence comes from Candidula unifasciata, assembly GCA_905116865.2. Lineage (NCBI taxonomy): Eukaryota > Metazoa > Mollusca > Gastropoda > Stylommatophora > Geomitridae > Candidula > Candidula unifasciata. The sequence continues at coordinate 754,935 of CAJHNH020000669.1, forward strand.
GGCAGTGGGTCTATTCTTGTTTTCCCCACAATGGGGCCCCGGAACCCACACGGGGGTACACACATACATAACAAACAAACATACCAATGTACTGACTGGCATTCTTAGAAAGAAGTAGACAGATGGAGTCGGCTCTGTGGCTAAGTCGATGCGAACGCTTCGCTTCGTAATACCGGGATGCCAGGTTCGATCCCAGCTGCGGGCAATGCGCCTTCCGTTGGTTTCGACAGTGGTATCAAGAAAGCCGACCGTCCAGAAAGCAATGACAAACTACTGGATGTAAATTGCCAAGAAAAACCACACAACAGCCAGGGGCTGTTAGGGTTGGTTCTGCAACGTCCTGTAAAGGATACGCAACTAACAAGACAGATGGAAGGACACGCTGTATGTCAGTTTCTTTCTTAAAAATATATATATATATAATAACAATAATCTGCACTAACAATGGAACTGACAGGGGCACCGTGTATTCTACTCCATTGCCTTAAGGAGGGACAGGAGGCACTAACTCTCCGTTGTTTTGTGTTTTATTCTTCGACGTGCTATTTCTGATTGTCGGATTGATATCTTGACAAGAGCGAAATCATGTTGAGAGAAGGGGGGAGAGGGAGAGGGAGAGGGAGAGAGAGAGAGAGAGAGAGAGAGAGAACGAACAAACGCACTTTATTTTCACAATGTCACAAATTGGGAACACAGGCCTATCTTCCTTTCAACCTTTCAAAACACACAACTTTAAAACCGAAACAGTGTTTTATCAATAAATCAAGTTATGTTCACATAACAATATACACAATATGAATATCGTGTACAGAACGAGAGAGACAGACAGACAGAAAGAGAGAGAGATTAAAGAGAGAGCCAGAAAGACAGAGAGAGAGACTATAGAGAGCCAGAAAGACAGAAAGCATGAGAGACATTATAGAGAGAGCCAGAAAGACAGACAGAGAGAGAGACAGATTATATAGAGAGCCAGAAAGACACATAGAGAGATAATAGAGCCAGAAAGACAGTGAGAGAGAGTCTGAAAGACAGAGAGAGAGAGAGATTATAGAGAAAGACAGAAAGAGAGAGAGATTATAGAGAGCCAGACAGAGAGAGAGATAATAGAGAGAGCCAGAAAGACACAGAGAGAGATTGTAGAGAGAGCCAGAAAGACAGAAAGAGAGAGAGAGAGAGATTATAGAGAGAGCCAGAAAGACAAAAAGAGAGAGAGATTATAGAGAGAGCCAGAAAGTCAGAGAGAGAGAGATTATAGAGAGAGCCAGAAAGACAGAGAAAGAGGGATTATAGAGAGAGCCAGAAAGACAGACAGAGAGAGGGAGATTATAGAGCCAGAAAGACAGACAGAGAGAGAGAGATTATAGAGAGAGCCAGAAAGACATAAAGAGAGAGATTATAGAGAGAGCCAGAAAGACATAAAGTGAGAGATTATAGAGAGAGAGCCAGAAAGACAGAGAGAGAGAGAGAGAGAGAGAGAGAGAGAGAGAGAGAGAGAGAGAGAGAGAATATAGAGCCAGAAAGACAGAAAGAGAGACATTATAGAGAGAGCCAGAAACATGCATGCCAACATCTGGGTGGACATGAGACATACTGATAGCTTCAAACGTTGAATTGAGTCAAGAATTGAGATCACAGCACCAGGGACATTCCCTTACGTGATTCGTCCCCATCTTCAGCAGCCAGCGCAGAGTTCCAAAACTAATGGTACCGCTCGCAATTTGGTTATATGTCCATCTTGCCTTTCCTTTAAGTATAATGAGTTGGCCAGACCCTCTGGTTACACCCAGGTGCATCATTATCTTAAGGTCACAATAATAATCTTGCTTCTCTTCTGACACTTCGTTACTTGTTTCGAAAGGGCATTGAACATGCCTTGTCATGTATCAATTTACCACCCAGTGGTGCAGATCCAGCCAATCAGTCCGTCTGTTTATTCCCCACCACGACGGCATAGTCTGGAGAAAAGATCCATAGTATGGTCACCACCTATGACCTTTCCAGTAAAGCTTGCCACTCTGCTCGAAGAGCTGCAGTGACTGTCTCCACCTCCATTCTCATGCTAGATGTTGTCCTGCATCAAAGATTTTCCACTTGCTTTCGTTACGAACTCCCAGGCACGTCTCTTCCAATCAACTTCAAACGAAAGATGTATGACGGAGAACAGAACAGGAAAGACCACAAACAGGCTGCATTTCATACTAAAAGTTTAACAGTATAAGGCATTTTAATTGTGAGCCACCGCGATGTGGCAGCTAGTCGATCGCCTGCAGATCTAAAGGTCGTTGACGGAGTCGACCTTTTCATTAAATGGGTACCAAGTAGAGTCCTGGGAAATAAAGGTGGCCGGCGTAATGTTGACCATATCATCTACCGAGTGCCGATTGGTCTACACAAAAATATAGGTCTAGCCCTATATGCCCAACAGCCTGAAGGCGTTGAAAACGTCCTTTATTTTATTAGGCACTTTAATTATATTTCTTCTTCGTCTTCTTTTTCTTCTTTTTCTTCTCTTCTTCTTCTTCTTTTTCTTCTTCTTCTTCTTCTTCTTTTCTTCTTCTTCTTCTTCTTCTTCTTCTTTTTCTTCTTCTGTTTGTTCTTCTGTTTGTTCTTCTTCTTCTTCTTCTTCTTCTTCTTCTTCTTCTTCTTCTTCTTCTTCTTCTTCTCTTCTTCTATTTTTTCTTCTTCTTCTTCTTTTTCTTCTTTTTCTGGGCAGCTGACACCTGTTTTGTGGTTTGAAAGTAATCTGTGACATTTGTACCTTCGGACCCAATATATCACATTTCAGCGAACCCTAGGTTTGTGGACTTTTACGACACGCGTGTTAAGGAGTGGGTCTAAACTACCCCCCCCCCCCATCCCCCTACTCCGATGGGTCCTGGAATCCCAGCAGGGACCTCCATAAAACTGAGAATATTAGAGTACTCAAATATTCGGTGCCGGTTGCTCAGGTGTATGTGCAGGAATTTCAGCATGTAAAAATCCAAATTAGGAAGAGCTTGAGAACAGACGTTGCATGGCATAGCGGCTAGGGCGAATGTTGCGAATATCTGGACAACCAGAGTAGACGAGAGAGAGAGAGAGAGAGAGAGAGAGAGAGAGAGAGAGAGAGAGAGAGAGAGAGAGAGAGAGAGAGAGAGAGAGCGAGAGAGAGAGGGTGGATAGAGAGATAGAGAAAGAGAGAGAGATAGAGAAAGAGAGAGAGAGGGAATAAAAAAATTATTTGCGTATCCTTTACGTTGCAGAACCAAACCCAGCATTCTGTGCGTGTGTAGGGGTTTGCTCAATTTTGGGGGCCTCAGCCTGCTAAAAAAATTTTGGGGAGGGGCTCAAGGTCTACGCGCTCTCAAGTTCCGGCGCCTATGACTTTGTTAATGACGACGTTTCAGATGCCACAAGGGTTCCTTGGCGATCCGTAACTTACCAGGACCGATATACGTAAATAGGTCAATCAAACGTTAGTCTCCCCACGGGAAGTAGGTCACGTTCCATTGATAACTTTGTTGGACTAGTCTACCGTGGTCGCGGTTATCGGTGTGGTGCTCTACTGTTGTCTTGCATTTACGTTTTTATTCAGAGAAAGAGACTGCCTGTGACATAGGTTTCGCCACTCTCTAAAGGGGTTGTGTGTTGGACCCAGTTGTCGATATTTTTTTGTGTGGTGAAAAATACAACACGCGATATCAACGGTACTACGGAACACCCCCGTCACATTGTGAAGTTCGGTTGGCTCAAGACCGACCAATCAGAAGTGAGGTAGGCTAAAGTTTGACCAATCAGAAGTGAGCTAGTGTGTACCGTAGTGTAGACTTTGGGTGGGGGGGGGGAACTAACATTTCATTTACCCTAACTAGAGTGATGGACTCTGTTCCCCGCCTTTTACACGCGTGTTATGCGTAAAGCGCTAGACAGAAATTGTACATACCAATCAGCACTCAGTGGGTGATGTGGCCTTTACTTCCCAGGAATTTACCAGGTACCCATTTTAGGGTGGGTCGACCTGAAAGCCAAGGACATTAATGAAAAAAATTGTCGATCGGTGCGGATTTGAACCTATTACCTTTGAGCTCAAGGCAAGCGTCTAGCCCCTACACCATGGCCGCTCCCAAGAACCGAAAAAATGTTAAGATATCTAGCTTAAAACCACAAACACGAGAATAATAAACTATAAAAACTTCGCATGTTAAATACATCAACAAATTCTCAACCACACAAACAGGACCTACAGACACGGTGCTATGAACATTAATGGCCGACGGGGGTATCATCTATACAACCAACGCAGGAAGATGAAAGAATAATTCATACTTTGTTTTGAACGCCACAAAGCACGCTGATGCACTTTAACAAACAGGATACAAGGAAAACAGGGATTGACAGAAAAGGGAGGGGAGGGGGGAGAGATAGCATTAACAAATAACGTATACAGATTAACAACAATCTGGCGACCGGGTCGCCCACTGGCTTGCTGGTAGACGACTTCGTCGCCAGTCGGGACAGTATCTGGGTTTGTCTCCTTTCATCGCATCAACACTGTAGGAGTCCTTTTCAGGGCTCTTGGTGGTGTAAAATGCTAAGCCATTTGTTATATGGCGCACATAACCTAGAATAGACCCACTGCCTACTCAAAAGCATGTCGTAAGAGTCGACTAATTGGGAGCTTCCTTCGAAGTCGGAGTGCATCTGCCTGAGAGGCAAGGAATGAACAGTTTGCATACAGATCTGTCAAACGGATGCACACGCAACACTCAGGTTCTGGAACAGGACTGCAGTCCAGAAATGGACGAACAACCAGAACTTTCCGCCGGAGTTCACAGCCGGTGAACGCGAAGAAGAAGAAGACTACCCAGAGACCAGGAGAAATTACTAGACGACCACGTGAAAAATCCCAGCCCTCAGCAGGGCTTGAACCCGGGACCTCTAGCACACGAGGCGGACACCATATCTCGAGACCACGCAGCCCTCTGATATTCTGAGAGAATGGGTCTAGTATTGACAAATAAAATTTACAGATCAACAACGGAGAGAATCACTCAGCGCAGAGGTTCTCCAACAGGGGTGCCGAGTCA
>CAJHNH020000669.1:765000-772500 GCA_905116865.2 Candidula unifasciata
CATACATACATACATACATACATACATACATACATACATACATACATACATACATACATACATACATACATACATACATACATACATACATACATACATACATACATACATACATACATACAGACATACATACATACATACATACATACATACATACATACATACATACATACATACATACATACATACATACATACATACATACATACATACATACATACATACATACATACATACATACATACATACATACATACATACATACATACATACATACATACATACATACATACATACATACATACATACATACATACATACATACATACATACATACATACATACATACATACATACATACATACATACATACATACATACATACATACATACATACATACATACATACATACATACATACATACATACATACATACATACATACATACATACATACATACATACATACATACATACATACTACATACATACATACATACATACATACATACATACATACATACATACATACATACATACATACATACATACATACATACATACATACATACATACATACATACATACATACATACATACATACATACATACATACATACATACATACATACATACATACATACATACATACATACATACATACATACATACATACATACATACATACATACATACATACATACATACATACATACATACATACATACATACATACATACATACATACATACATACATACATACATACATACATACATACATACATACATACATACATACATACATACATACATACATACATACATACATACATACATACATACATACATACATACATACATACATACATACATACATACATACATACATACATACATACATACATACATACATACATACATACATACATACATACATACATACATACATACATACATACATACATACATACATACATACATACATACATACATACATACATACATACATACATACATACATACATACATACATACATACATACATACATACATACATACATACATACATACATAACATACATACATACATACATACATACATACATACATACATACATACATACATACATACATACATACATACATACATACATACATACATACATACATACATACATACATACATACATACATACATACATACATACATACATACATACATACATACATACATACATACATACATACATACATACATACATACATACATACATACATACATACATACATACATACATACATACATACATACATACATACATACATACACACACACATATATATATACACGTAAATACATACCAAGCCATATTAATCCATGAGAAATAAAACGAAATATGCTCACAAGATCTGTACCAAGTAGCCCAGCAATGAAGCCACATTTACGTTACCAACAATGACATACAACGCCTTCACAGAGTACACCACATACGAACACTATAATCTACATAATATTATGTCAAGCGACAACAGGTAAAGCGAACTCTTTTGAAACTTCCTTCACACGAACTACTTACTACTACATCACGTAAGTTGGGATTGCCGCAGACTGCGGGCGCATGCTTCCCTGTTCGCCTCCCCGCTGCACCAGTGCTGGAGTTAAGTGTAAACGGACCACGTAGGTAAAATGCCCCTCAAAACATCTAAAAACCTATTATGTTCAAGGGGGTGTAAAGGGACTCATTGGCCTACCGTTTTCCAGGGTTGCCTATAGACAAGTGTGGAGGGAGGGGGGGGGGGTCCTTGTACACAATGGGGGCATATTAAAGCAAACCCTTTCACGCCGAGATTGGAATATATAAATATATTAGAAAATGAAATATATACACAGTTATTGCTGGAATAATAGACATGCTATATCAAGCGTGCTGCAACGACGAAATCCTAGACCAAGTAGGGGACTTCAGACAGCAAAAAAAAAAAAAACATGTAATACCGATAATTATAACAGTAACTGCTACACGTTGGCGTCTGTGGCTAAGGCGTTGCGAACGTGCTTCGTAATGCCAGGGTGCCGGGTTCGATCCCAGCTGCGGGCCCTGCGCTTTGCGTTGGTTTCGACAGTGGTATCGAGAAACCGACCGTCCAGAAAGCAAAGGCAAACTACTGGACGTAACTTTGCCTAGAAAAACCACAACAGCCAAAACATACCGGGGTTGGTTCTGCAACGTCCTGTAAAGGATACGCAACTAACTTTTAACTACTACACTTGTTTTTACTTTTGTTGTTGCTGTTTTTGTTATTGTTCTTCTTCTCCTTCTCATTTTTCTCCTTCTCCTCCTCCTCCTTCTTTTTTCCCTAAACTCATGGAATGCCTCGCCGCGTCAGAACAGGAAAAGATCTAGGGAATGGGCCTTTGGATTCGATTCGTATATAGTACTATTAGGTGTCTCCGATATGTCAATGATCCATCTCCTGCATGGTCGACCTCTGACTGAATGGTTACTATTATTCTTAGGTGCTCATTGGCCCCAGACACAAAAATAAAAATATATCTGGATCAATAAACAGAATCTTCTTCTTCTTCTTCGCTTCCTCTTTTACCGCTGTGGGTGTCGAGGGAGATATAAGGTTCTGTTTCTAGCTCTCCTGGCCGCCTCGACCATAGGCACATCGTGCTGTTGTAGAGTTTCTCTGATGTTATCCTTCCATATTGTTCTTGGTCTACCTCGTTCTCTACGTCCTTCTTCTCTTTCCATGTATGCTTTGTATGGTATGGTGTCACAAGGCTTTCTCTCTAAGTGGGCAAATCATTTCACTTGCTGTCTTCGTATGTAATCCAGAATTGGTTCTGTGCAGACTTGTTCTCTTATGATCTCATTCCTGATCTTATCTATTATGGTCACTCCTAGAGCCCTTCTCAGATATCTCTTTTCCATGGTTACTAATTCTTTAAAAAATAACAGAATGCATAACCAAATACTTACAAATAGGAAAGTTTATACATGGTTGTGAATGTGGGGATGGGGGAACTAGTCCCCATACAAATTAATTGGGTTGTGGAGTGGCAGGAGGGCTGCTCGGAAGTGAAGTAAACGACCCTTTTCTACACCTTTAGACGTACTGGGCATATAAGGCTAGACCTGTATTGTACACACATATCAGTACATGGTGGATGATGTGGTCCGCATCACGCTGGCCGCCTTTACTTTCCGAAACTTCACCTGGTACCTACTCAAAGCTGAGTCGAGCTGGAAGCCAAGAGGGCTGGCTGCTCAGTACTCTAAACAGTAATGAGGGAAGGGGAGGCTATATATACCTTAGCTTCTAGGTTCCGTTGCCCTTGCGATACACAGCATATAACAGAACAGAGGCCCGGCTCTCTAGCGTAGTTGGCTAAACCGAATTGCGCGGTGACCGGGTGACGAACTCCTTGTGGTCCGGGTTCACTCCCGGGAGTAGGCAGAAAAGCCCCATTTCTCCCAGATTTACGGTATTTACAATATAATCAAGGCCGGAGGGTTGCGATATCAATAATACCGAGCTTAAGGGTTAACAACTCATGGCTTCTGGATAGTAAAAAAAAAAAAATTTTTTAAACGGAGCTGAGAGGCTTGCATTCTTTCCTTTCTTCCTGTGTGGAGTTCGATATACAGCAAAACCTTGTTAACATAATTCAGTCTAAAACATTGGCTCTCACCCTTGCTAATGCCACGACCCTTTAATACAGTGTTCTTCGTGTTGAGACGACCCCTAAAAATACAATTATTTTCGTCGCTAGTATCCAGAAGCCATGAGTTGTTAACCCTTAGGCTCGGTATTATGGATATCGCAACCTTTCGGCCTTGATTCCATTATAGGTACCGTTACTCTGGGAGAAATGTGGCTTTTCTGCCTACCCTCAGGGCGCGAACCCGGACCTCAAGGAGTTTGTCACCCGGCCACCGCCTAATCCGGTTTAACCAACTACACTAGCGAGCCAGGCGTCGCTACTTCATAACTTCAGTGAATATGTGTTTTGACGATGGTCGTTGGCGACCACTGTAAAAAGGTCGTTTGAGAGGCCCACAGTTTGAGAACCACTTGTCTAACAAGTAAAGGTATCTGGTATTAATTTGCTACAGTTTTATTTATGAAATTATCCTGCAACAAGTTTTTTAAATTTGTGTTTGCTTTCTTTCCTTTCATCTTTCTGGCTGTTTTTCTCATTACCTAACTACTGACTCACATATACATCGGTCAATCTGCTGATCTATTTACTCGCATACTTATCTACCTAGCTACAGAAGAAACCATGTCTGAAACATATCTAAATGTGTATCGATCAATGCGTATGTCTACCTACCTGTCTCCCTAGCAACTGAACCATTTGTGCGTCTAAAATATAGAAAGTAAAAAAGTAAAGTCGGGAGATGTGAACCAGCGTCATTGCACACGGTTATAAACCATTAAGTGCTCTGCCACCAGTACGGACAGCTGATAAGAACTGTCCGCCTGTGTCGCCGTTCGCACGTAACTCTGTAGCTACGGCGACGTTCCTTCATTTACCCCAGAGTGTCACTCCGGTACCCATTTCCTAGAGGCTGGGTGAACCCCCTGGTACCCCCCCCCCCCCCAAAAAATATACACAATTGTCTATCCATTAATCTGTCTATATTAACTCATCCGTCTTTATGTATATCAAATATCGACATATCTACTAAATGCCTACATATCTATCTACATTTTGTCTAAAAAATTGAATTATCCATTAATCCATCTATAGAACCATATACCAATGCAATCATGCATTCCTTTAACGCAGCCATCGTGTTGTCTGGACCTATATGATACAGACCAAACGGGACGCGGTGGGTGATGTGGTCAGCACCACACCGGCCGCCTTTACTTCCCAGGACTGCACCTGGTACCCATTCAAGGCTGGGTGCACCTACGAGCCATGGTAGTTTTTGAAAAAAAAATTTCGGCCCTGGACAGGAACCGAACCCACGACATTTTGATCTGCAGGCGTGCGTCTAGCCGCTAGACCACGGACTTTGCTTTTAGAAAATCAGACTAGTCACCTATCCATGTATCTTGGGATATCTAGCGTTTAACTCTCACGTGCAAGGATTTGTGAAACAGGATATATAGCGTTTAACTCTCACGTGTGAGCATTTGTGAAACAGGATATCTAGCGTTTAACTCTCACGTGTGAGCATTTGTGAAACAGGATATCTAGCGTTTAACTTTCACGTGTGAGCATTTGTGAAACAGGATATCTAGCGTTTAACTTTCACGTGTGAGCATTTGTGAAACAGGATATCTAGCGTTTAACTCTCACGTGCAAGGATTTGTGAAACACGATATCTAGCGTTTAACTCTCACGTGCGAGCATTTGTGAAACAGGATATCTAGCGTTTAACTCTCACGTGTGAGCATTTGTGAAACAGGATATCTAGCGTTTAACTTTCACGTGTGAGCATTTGTGAAACAGGATATCTAGCGTTTAACTTTCACGTGTGAGCATTTGTGAAACAGGATATCTAGCCTTTAACTCTCACGTGCAAGGATTTGTGAAACAGGATATCTAGCGTTTAACTCTCACGTGTGAGCATTTGTGAAACAGGATATCTAGCGTTTAACTCTCACGTGTGAGCATTTGTGAAACAGGATATCTAGCGTTTAACTTTCACGTGTGAGCATTTGTGAAACAGGATAACTAGCGTTTAACTTTCACGTGCAAACATTTGTGAAAACAGGATATCTAGCGTTTAATTCTCACGTGTGGGCATTTGTGAAACAGGATATCTAGCGTTTAACTTTCACGTGTGAGCATTTGTGAAACAGGATATCTAGCGTTTAACTCTCACGTGTGAGCATTCGTGAAACAGGATATCTAGCGTTTAACTTTCACGTGTGAGAATTTGTGAAACAGGATATCTAGCGTTTAACTTTCACGTGTGAGCATTTGTGAAACAGGATATCTAGCCTTTAACTCTCACGTGCAAGGATTTGTGAAACAGGATATCTAGCGTTTAACTCTCACGTGTGAGCATTTGTGAAACAGGATATCTAGCGTTTAACTCTCACGTGTGAGCATTTGTGAAACAGGATATCTAGCGTTTAACTTTCACGTGTGAGCATTTGTGAAACAGGATAACTAGCGTTTAACTTTCACGTGCAAGCATTTGTGAAACAGGATATCTAGCGTTTAACTTTCACGTGTGAGCATTAGTGAAACAGGATATCTAGCGTTTAATTCTCACGTGTGAGCATTTGTGAAACAGGATATCTAGCGTTTAATTCTCACGTGTGAGCATTAGTGAAACAGGATATCTAGCGTTTAATTCTCACGTGTGAGCATTTGTGAAACAGGATATCTAGCGTTTAACTCTCACGTGTGAGCATTTGTGAAACAGGATATCTAGCGTTTAACTCTCACGTGTGAGCATTTGTGAAACAGGATATCTAGCGTTTAACTCTCACGTGCAAGGATTTGTGAAACAGGATATCTAGCGTTTAATTCTCACGTGTGAGCATTAGTGAAACAGGATATCTAGCGTTTAACTCTCACGTGTGAGCATTTGTGAAACAGGATATCTAGCGTTTAACTCTCACGTGCAAGGATTTGTGAAACAGGATATCTAGCGTTTAATTCTCACGTGTGAGCATTAGTGAAACAGGATATCTAGCGTTTAACTCTCACGTGTGAGCATTTGTGAAACAGGATATCTAGCGTTTAATTCTCACGTGTGAGCATTAGTGAAACAGGATATCTAGCGTTTAACTCTCACGTGTGAGCATTTGTGAAACAGGATATCTAGCGTTTAATTCTCACGTGTGAGCATTAGTGAAACAGGATATCTAGCGTTTAACTCTCACATGTGAGCATTTGTGAAACAGGATATCTAGCGTTTAACTCTCACGTGCAAGGATTTGTGAAACAGGATATCTAGCGTTTAATTCTCACGTGTGAGCATTAGTGAAACAGGATATCTAGCGTTTAACTCTCACGTGCAAGGATTTGTGAAACAGGATATCTAGCGTTTAATTCTCACGTGTGAGCATTAGTGAAACAGGATATCTAGCGTTTAACTCTCACGTGCAAGGATTTGTGAAACAGGATATCTAGCGTTTAACTCTCACGTGTGAGCATTTGTGAAACAGGATATCTAGCGTTTAACTCTCACGTGCAAGGATTTGTGAAACAGGATATCTAGCGTTTAACTCTCACGTGCAAGGATTTGTGAAACAGGATATCTAGCGTTTAACTCTCACGTGTGAGCATTAGTGAAACAGGATATCTAGCGTTTAATTCTCACGTGTGAGCATTAGTGAAACAGGATATCTAGCGTTTAACTCTCACGTGCAAGGATTTGTGAAACAGGATATCTAGCGTTTAACTCTCACGTGTGAGCATTTGTGAAACAGGATATCTAGCGTTTAACTCTCACGTGCAAGGATTTGTGAAACAGGATATCTAGCGTTTAACTCTCACGTGCAAGGATTTGTGAAAC
>CAJHNH020000670.1:0-42500 GCA_905116865.2 Candidula unifasciata
AGTAGATAGATAGATAGATAGATAGATAGATAGATAGATAGATAGATAGAAGATAGATAGATAGATAGATAGATAGATAGATAGATAGATAGATAGATAGATAGATAGATAGATAGATAGATAGATAGATAGATAGATAGATAGATAGATAGATAGATAGATAGATAGATAGATAGATAGATAGATAGATAGATAGATAGATAGATAGATAGATAGATTAGATAGATAGATAGATAGATAGAATAGATAGATAGATAGATAGATAGATAGATATATAGATAGATAGATAGATAGATAGATAGATAGATAGATAGATAGATAGATAGATAGATAGATAGATAGATAGAAGATAGTAGATAGATAGATAGATAGATAGATAGATAGATAAGATAGATAGATAGATAGATAGATAGATAGATAGATAGATAGATAGATAGATAAGATAGATAGATAGATAGATAGATGATAGATAGATAGATAGAAGATAATAGATAGATAGATAGATAGAAGATAGATAGATAGATAGATAGATAGATAGATAATAGATAGATAGATAGATAGATAGATAGATAGATAGATGATAGATAGATAGATAGATAGATAGATAGATAGATAGATAGATAGATAGATAGATAGATAGCACGATAGGATAGATAGATAGATCGATAGCATAGATAGATAGATAGATAGATAGATAGATAGATAGATAGATAGATAGATAGATAGATAGATAGATAGATAGATAGATAGATCATTTCTCACCGCAGCGCTATACCATGTCATCTTTTCGTTTGTAAAAAGGTAACATGATCCCTCTGGGAGCAGCTGGATCCATCCATTAGTACAGTTCTGACCCCGATCATCCAACTGAGCCAGTACTGGTTGTTGCAGAAAATAATAAATTAGGCTTTGTTTTGACTCTTATTCTCTATCTCTGTCTGTCATAGATATTCAAGTTTAACAGAAACTCAACCCTTCCCTATCGTTCACTTGTAAACCACTAAAACCTTAACAATGGGAAAACGGTCGTAATACCTTTTTTTTTTTTTTTTTTAGAATTCTTCTTCTTCCGCCTTTCTAACTCTCAATAGAGAATAGCCCATCAACCAACTCTCGTCAAGTCATTCTATCCGTCGCTTTTGCTCGTTCATTTCCTCCCCATCTTTTTAGGCTAATTCTCTAGCTCCCTTCTCCATGTGTGTGTTTCTTATTTTGTTTTTGTCTTTCTTTTTTTTTTCTTCGCCTCTATTGCGAAGACGTTCTAGTTTTATTGTTCTCAGGTTTTCTCAACGTGTGTCCTATCTAACGCTAGCGTCTGTTCTTCCCATTTTTTGTCCACTGGAATTTGTGTTGTTCTCTCCCAAAACTCTACTTTAAGGATTCTATCATACCATTTAACGCCCTGTATTCAGCGCAGACATCATTTAATGAATATTTGTAGTTCATTTGTAATTGCTTTACTTGTTCTGCATGTTTCCGCTCCACACAAAAGTACTGATTGGACATTAGAATTTAAAAATTTTAAGTTTTGCATTTCTTTTAATTTCTTTTTATCTTCACAAAATCCACAGTGCTATGAAAGCCCCTCTTGCCTTTTATGTTCCGATTTTAATATCTCTATCAGTTCCCCCATCTTTATTTACATTACTGCCCAAAAAGATGTACGTCAGACATCTTGGAGTGGGATGCCATTAAGAGAAACCACATTACTATTTGCCTGATTTATTCTCATTACCTGTTTTCTTTCTTTATTGATTTTCAGACCAAGCTGCTGTGATCTTGCATAACGTATATTTAATTTATCTTGCATCTGATTTCGTTAATGGGACAGTACAGAAAAAGCATCAGCGAAGTCCAGATCATAAAGCCGTTTTGTAGGGGCCAACTGAATTCCATTCTTGGTGTTAGCAGTTGCTGTCTTCATAATCCAGTCTATTGCCAATACAGAAAGAAGACAACCCCGTCGCACACCTGTTTTTATTTCAAATGTAGCTGTTAGCTTTCTCCCATGACGAACTCGACATTACATGTTTTTATATGTTGCCCTCACTAAGTAAAAAATGTTCTGTGAGAGTCCATAGTTCCCCGTTAATTTACAAAGAGATTTCCTATCAATACTGTCAACAGCTTTTTCCTAGTCAATGAATCCAATGTAAAGTGGTGAATTCAATGCAATGGTTTGCTCTATTATTATACGTAATGTGGCTATTTGGTCAGTACCAGATCCTTTAGCGGAAAAGGAAGCAGGCGGGAGGAGACAACTTGATAGATCGATCCTTGCCATTGCGATTATTGGCCCCGTTGGCGCAAACCCCCACCCATTCTTCCCCTAAAATCCCTCTTTAAAAAATACACCAGCAGGTATTATTTCAACACCTAAAAATTACTCAAGGAAATACATACCACAGACGTCAACAAGAGCCAAGAGCATTAGCAGGGTGACAAATGTTGAACTTATCTGTCGGATAAACAAATTAAAATTTGAGTGTTTTAAGCCAGAATTAAATACAGAAAACACTGGAAAGAGACATCTGTGTGAAAAGGTCCCCTTTAAAGAAGTAACAGCAGACGGAAGATCAGGAAGAAAAATAGCAACAATGAAAGGAAGAGAAGCGGTGTAAGGGGAAGAAAAGAGGAGGAGAAAAAAGTGTAGGAAAGAATGACAGATAATACTAGACAAACAAATATAATTAATGTCCTGGCATCTACATTACAGATTCCAAAATCCTGGCACAAATATGACAATGGAAACGTGAAAATAGCTACATTTTCTGAGAAATCTGAAGAACAATATATGTACATTTATTTATAACATATTTTTATGTTTTATACTATACAGACACTCTTGCGTAACGCCCCCTTCCCCCCCCCCCCCCCCCCCCCCGCCTCTCTTTTACAATATCACAAAACAGCAACAAGTCAGTTATTGGATTCCTAAAAAGATGCCACATGTTGTATTCATCACTAATTATTCTCACATTCACGGAACAAGTAACGAATCTGGTAATTTGGTAATCTTAGTTTCAGCTTCACTGCAAACGGATCACCCCATAGTTGCTCCCCTCCTGTGCCAACGATAAACACACAAAATGTTTATCAGAGTTCAAATGAAATCCGCAGCTCACAGTGCCATGCCATGCACTCAACTTAGAAGTGAGCATGAAAACTGTATCCTTTCATCTACAGATGAAGCAAAAATTCAACGGCCGCCATCTGGCAGAAGCAAAAACTTTGCCACGGCTAAAAGAAGTGGCCGAGCCTAGCGTCCATTTCGACCTGAAGCATTATGTGAGGGTTAATAAACGGTCACCCCAGCATTATCATCACTATTAGCTGGGGAAGGGACTTAGGACATTACACCCAGTGCGTCGCCCTTATAACGACCTGACTGCCTTCGCTAACGACTGTTTACCCAGCAGCCATGCAGTTCTTTGGCACGAAGGAGACACCTTGAACTTGGGTTTCAGACTGCCCACTCCCTACAAGATGGCATGTTATTTTCTGTTATCAAAATCGACGTCACTGCACATTGGACATACCCATGCTTGTTCAGTCCTCCAATGCAGCAGGTAAACAAAGATATCATCTGATACGACATTTTTCTGACTAGGCCTACTCTTTGTGCACTTGTGACCCCTGCTGTATACACATTGAAGAGCACAGGCGACAATGGTGATCCCTGGGGTAGACTCATTAGGGCGCGTTGAGGTTCGGATGCCCTTTCACCACATCGAAGCGACACTGTTCTTTCGAATAGCCCTGCAGCGATCCATTTGACCAATTTTGTTTCTATCTGCAAATCCAACAGCAGTCTGATGATTATGACGTATGGGACGCTGTTGTACGCATCTTCTAAGTCAATAGCGGCTGCGGCCGTTTCCATTCCCTCCTGGAAACCCTCATATGTCTCGTAGGCAAATACTGCAGCATTGCACCATGTATCTCTTCCTGGTCTGTAACCACCTAGTGTAGCGGGGAATAGACCACCTGACTCGAAAGTTTGGGTTAACGTTTTGGCCACGATTTTTTCCATGAGTTTTCCAATAGTGCTCTGGAGTGTGATGATTTATTCTCGTGTGGTCTTTCCCAGGCTTAGGAACTGGTCTGAGGTAGCTGTGGAGCCAGTCATCAGGGATAATGCCAGTTTTAATGGTGTTGTTCAATATCGTGGATCGTTCATCCAAATCTGTTTCCTCGAGGCTTTTGAAGTCGCCGTATCTAATGCCATTAGACCTTGGAGCTGTGTCTGGAAAAGTTTTCAGTGTTGCTCTGATGTAATCAGTCGAGATGTATACTGTTCATCGTCTTCCTTTCAGCTATGCGGATATCGTGTTAACTCTGTTTTATCTGCCCCCTCTCTTCCCTATCTGTTTTTTACGTCTGCACGAAAAATCTATGCAGAATAGCCTCGCCTTTGTCTTGATCCGACTGTAACACCAACCCGGTGTCCATCTTTAGCTCGGGCATAACAAAGTTTTTTTTGCCTCCGTTCATCTTTTGGTGGAGCCGAAAGAATTTTCTGAGATTTTTCGTAACCTATTTCTTTGGCAAAAATGTTCCCACATTGTGTGCTAAGACTCCTTTGCGAGTTGTTTAAAATGTCCAGTGAGTCTGTGTGTTTTTTTTTGCGTGTTAAATGTCTTGTTTCTGATCCTCGGAAAAATTCATAGACTTTATACATTTCTCTGTTCGCTGTTACAAAACATCATTAGCGTTGTCTGGTTGTCAACACTGGATACCCAAGTCGCCGATTTTGCTTCACCGCTGTCTGGGAATGTGAGCTGTGTGCCTGGCCTGTCCATAAGTCGCGGGTACCAATCACGTGCTTTGTGGAAATCGGCGCTGTTTACTTGACCTCTTCATGTGGTTCATGTGCTGCCCACGTGCTGCAGGAGAGTCTTTATTGTTCCAGTTACCTAACCTTTTTCTTGTGGCTTAGGTGCTGTCTTCATGTTGTGTAGTTGTCAACGCTGGTTACCTGGCCTGTTGAGGGGGTCCGTGTACTGATCAAGTACTGTGTGGGAGTGTCCGCTTCCAGTTGCATGACCTTACTTGTTATACTAAAGGTGTACTTGGAGCTTCTTCAGTGTGGAGACTAAAGTTAACAGTTTTGGCATTTGCCTTTGCCAACAGTTTTAGGCGTATGTGCATTGACATTTTTGTTCATTACGTTGTCAATGTGTCTCAATCATATGGTCTTAATTATTTGTTCATCTAAACTGAATTTTTTTGTGTTTGTATTGTACTAGAAGCAAAACAGAGAGGATATCTTGTAATAGGGGAAAAAGGGGAAGAGATAACTATAAAAGGATAATATGGAAATCTACTCCTTGAAATCTCCTTGACTCCGTACCAACAAGAGCTCTAAACAATGTCACGTGGCGAGTGCGAGCCAAAACTTAACCATAAGCTGCCTCAGTAACAAGAAATAAAAGAGAAAAAGCTCGTTTAGGCGGGGGTGAGGTCAGGAATATCTCACCATGAAAAGAAATCTTCTGTGTAAAGTCTAGATCAGCCAAGCAACAAATAAACTAAACTAGTTTAGTTTATTACAAGTCCTAAGCTGAATGGAAAACAACTGAAACTATGATTACTACACTGGACATCTGTTTATTTTACTTAATTAAAATAACACAGAATTAACGTATACGTCACAAATAATCTATTAACGACAATCAACCAGGAAATAAGATAATGACACTATACGCTCAGCGAGACTACCTCAGCCATGGCAAAAAACGAAACATATTTAACATGTGCTTTAATATGCCAACAAATCACTTATAGCGGCCCGCAATTAAACTATCTCCTAGCAAGAATACAAGTTGGAAATCAATTCTAAAACCATCAAACCAAAGGAAACGTATCATTATCGCGAACACGAGCCAATCTAGCGTCGCTCAGTCGGTCCGATCCGACACACCTGTGCGTTGAGACCAAGTGCAGTCAACAAAAGCAGACAGGGTGCCTGACCATAGAGAGGCCAAATAGAAGGAGGCCAATACTCAGTGTCGGACGTTTTATACCCAGTGGCCGCCCGGCTCTCTAGCGAAGTTGGTTAAACCTGACTTTCGCGGCGGCCGGGTGACGAACTCCTTGTGGTCCGTGTTCACTCCCGGGGGTGGGCAGAAAAGCCACATTTCTCCCACCAGATTAACGGTACCTATAATGGAATCAATGCCGAAGGGTTGCGATATCCATAGTACCGAGCCACAGGGTTTACAGCTCATGGTTTCTGGATACGTAAAAAAAAGTTTTAAAAAATACCCAGTGGCCAGATTTTTTCCAATTTTACTGTCTCGGACTAAAAGCTGTTTATGTGACCTGTTGGTCATTTTAAAACCAAACTAAATTAAGATCTTCAGGCTGCTGAACTGTAGTCTTTTGTCGTTTTCCAGCCTTTTACAATATACTCATCCTTCATCGAACTAGAAAGTGTTATAATACTTTGGGTAAATCCTGCAGTTAACGCGCAACAGAGTGATTGTCTTGAGCAAACAAACACATAGGTGTTGTTAACTAGGGCGGAGTAAACTGTTGTGTGCTTAATTCACTGTGCTGGTCAGATGCCTGATAGCCTGCGCCAGTCATAACAGCCCTGGATGATTATGGTAAAAGGGACAAGTGCAGAAGGTGCGCAAGGCTAAATTGAGTGACAGGTGTTTCTTGTGGTTAGCGGGTGACAGGATTGACAGGATCGGCACTGGTATTTTGAAATGCATGCGTGACTAACACTGAGCTGAAGATTTGTCCGTGGGTGTCCAATAAGTGCCTTTCGGTCAGTCCGATCGTGCGGAGGCATGTCCCGATGTCTGTGATTGTTAGCAGTAATTATGTGAATCATTTTAGTCCAGTGAAAGTTTAGCTGGTTTCTTGGAATGTGGTGTATGAGTCGAAATGCTCCCGTTGCGTGTATTTTGTGGAGACAAGGCGTTGAGAGCAAAAACATGTTATTTGCGACTACGATAGACAGAAGTCGGGCGGTGAGTTGTGGCTGAAGTAAGAGGACGTGATCGTGTCGTCCCTCGGCAGCATTAAGATTCGACTGTGTGCCGAGAGACTTGGTGTGCACGGAGCAGAGTCTCTAGTCAGTTATTATGCATAGATTATTGGTGACCCAAAGTGTGGGCACATAACCGAAGCGTTGATTAAGGCTACTGGTGACCACAAGTGTGAACCAGAAGGCCAAAGGCGTATGTTATGGCCTCGCGTCAAGTCGAAGCTAGGTGTTCTCTTTCGTGTGACACCGCTTTGGAAGCACATCAGTGTATGTAGGTGGTGCATTAGATGGACAGGCGTCCCGTATCACCAGTTAACGTTTATCGTCATACTGTGTTTTGTCCCCAAAAAATAGACCAATGCAAGATTATAGAGATGACTCTTCCTGTATTGTTGATGTGGTTGGCTGTTGACTGTTATCGGTGTTAGTGGTACGATGTGACTATGTGAACTGTGTTAATTTAGCACTCTCTTGTAGGGAACCCAATCAGTCGCCAGGAGGTCGGCTTAGGGAACTTGTGCTTATATGAGTGAGGCATAATCAGTCACCTTTGGACACCTGGTCAGGAGGCGATACACCCTTAAGATGGCTTCGCAGTAGCGCAGTCGATAAGAGGCTCGCTTTCAAATTCAGCTGCGACTCCGTGCAGCAAACGGTCAACGGTCAACGGGCTGTTGCCGGGGTTCACCCAGCCTTTAGGAAATGGGTACCAGTGTTGACACTCTGGGGTAAATGAAGGAACGTCGCTGTAGCTACAGAGTTACGTGCGAACGACGACACAGGCCGAAAATCCTTATCATCTGTCCGTACTGGTGGCAGAGCACTCATGGTTTATAATTGTGTGCAATGACGCTGGTACACATCTCCCGACTTTACATTTACCTTTTTACATTTTACGATAAACATCCCTGTGATGTACAGTGTTGGGACTTGTCATGTTTTAGCCTAGTTTTATAAACCAGTCTGCAGCTTAGGTGTCGGAATTATGCGCTTTGTATAGGTTCGATCCCTGGGTTCCATACCAGCTGCGGAAGATTTGCCAACAGACCTCCTTACGTTGGTCAGAAAGTAATGGCAAACAACTGAACGTTAGTTTGCCTAGTAAACCAACAACAGCTTACAAAAACGTAGATTGGCACTACAACTTCCTGTAAATGTCAAACATGCTATCCGCGGGTCGTGTGTAGCACCTTGCAAGCACACTTACGGCCAGCAATTTAAAAAAAAATCATTCTGCTGCAATTGTCATTAAATAATCTTAATTATTTGTCCTTTGGGGCCCTTTAAAACTACAGAGGTGTGATGCATACGGCCCTCGGTGGAGCCTCAGTTTGTCACGCCTGCTATAAAGTGCCAACTTCGTTTCATCGCTAGATTTATTTTTCAGGCAATTCTCAAAATTCTGTTGCACGACATTGCGTGTCCGTGTCGACGCCATGGTCTACGAAAACATTTGGTGTTTGGGGGGGGGGGGGGGGGGGATGGGGGGTGTTTGTTGGTAATCGTTTAAGCCCCATTATAATTTTCAAGGAGTTAGGGGCTTCGGGGCAATTGGTTACATCCTGGTGTAAAAATATTAACAATAATAATAAGTCTTGCGTTGAACAGATATAATACACTATACGAAAGAACATGAAATGTATCAGTTATACATGTCCATTACAGAACGTTGTAGAATGGACCTAGTATTTTTTAACTGTTCTTGTTTTTCCAGGCAAATTTGTGTTCATTTATTTGAAGTTCAGCGCTCAGACTTATATACAAAAATTATTTATAATGCACGATGGAAGTAGAAACACAACTTACCACTTTGATCATTTTCACAGCCGTCGATGTTTAAAGTAAGTCGAAGAGGCGACTATTGTGAAATGGCTGGCCGATGAAAATTTATTGCTCAAGCTGGTCAGAGGCGAAACTTGTAAAGGAAACCGGCCCAATCGTCGTTGTATTTAATGTTAAAATCAATAAAGTAATTTTATAATTAAGCTTTCTGTCTGGATTCATGTCACCCTGGCTCTAGACACTAAACTAGTCATCATTAGCATGTGCCATGTCCAAAAGCGTAAGTTGTCAAGAAAACTGATGTGTGTCGCAGATATAAGTTAAACAAGAACAGCAGTTGCGTCACTCTGCGAAACGAAAAAGTAAAAGAAATAAGTAATGAAATAAAAATGTTGCCATCTTACACAGAATCAAGGATCCTGCTAACAAAGGTCAAACATGTGTCCGGTAAACCAAACGTAAGCTTTTCGCTCGGTCGTCCAAGCATGATGACTGTTCTAATTAGGCTGCCGCAACGACTTCTTATCTCACAGTACCTTCTGCGAAACCACCAAGTCGTCTTGTCCCTATCCGAAAGAAAAACACTATCCGGTAATTTCGTGCACCAGGGTACCAGCCATGAGCTGCATGAACTCAGGTGGGCCCACCTCCGAAAGTGTCTAGGAGAAATCGTGGGCCGAAACACTTGTCGACGAGGATAACTTCTACTGATGACTGGTAGAACCCTGCTGTACTTGCTCCCTGTGAGTTTATTCCTATTGGTTCGCCCCATCCGTATGGCTGAGACATACAGGTGTGTATATATATACATGTATGTATATATATATATATATATATATATATATATATATATATATATATATATATAAATATATATATATATATATATATATATATATATATATATATATATATATAATATATTTGTATATATGTATAGATTAATATATATGTGTAGATGTATATATACAATTACGAAACATGACAGCTTACGGTGAGGAGGATAAAGTCCGAATAGTCATAAATTGCACAAATCGTTGAACGAGAAGAAAATTTTTTTGTAACGGCCAATTTTTCCTCTCCGGGATTACCACCCAATGGCTCCAAGAGACATAATGCGGATGACAATCTAATTCGAACATTTCCCAGAAACCACATTCAACCATTTAACACATTTTTATGGAGACACCCAACGATATCACGCTTGAACAGGAACAAACATTTATAAACACCGAAATGCTGATAATGACTGAGTTTATTACTCCTTGTTCTTCTGGATCAAGGCGCCCGAAGTGTTCAGTCTAAAGAACTAGCTATTGTCACAGGCAATTACTTACTTTTATCAATTATGCAGGATTCTCACAGTCAGTGTTTGTCACGCTTGCACCTCACTGCGCCCAAATCTGCATTCATAAACTGGACAGTTCATTATACATTCTCGCCTTAATTCCCTGTTGTCATGGATTGACTAGCCTGGTTTCCTCGGTCTAGTGGCTTGAATACATTCACTTGCTCATCTCAGGACACGTTCATCTCAAGCACTCCAACCGCCACAAAACCTGATCTAAAGCAAAACTGAATATATTCATTCGCTCATGCTCATTCGTGTGTTGTCAGGCTCTACTCATGCTTTCATGCTTTCCTCATTTGACTCGCTCGCTCAACTGTCCGATCAGCCACTTGTGTCTCGACTCGTCGCCCGCTAACTACCCATTCGTAGCCTGATTCTCGACAACTACTCGCTTGATATTCGGCTGAAGTTGTCTCGACTAAGCTATCAGGGTTATCTGCGTTTGGGTTATTAGCAGCCTGAATACTCACTATTTGTTGACACGATTGTCTGGATACTGACTGGGGAGCACGCTTGGTGTCCTTCTTAGGATACTTAACAAGCCTTGCCGACCTGTCAGTTGAAAGCTTTCGCCAAGCACCTGATCTACCCGCACTGACAAGATGGGACGTGGCCGAGGTAAAAACTGCCAGCAGAAACCTAACCAGAGCCTGCTCTGAGATACCAGATCTACATCGGCTAGCAAGGAGGAAGCACCTGTCGACGCACCAGCCCTAACGGTGCAGACGATGCCTGAAACAACTGACGCTCCTGTAGAGATGACAGCCTCGTCCACCCGGACGATGCCGACTATAGATAAAGCCCCTGTCGAGGCACCGTCACCAGACCAGACGCTACCAGTCACTGTCGCAGTCACAGCAGAACCTGTAAGAACCAACAGCAGCTTGGATCCGTCCACTCAGGAATTTTGCAGTGTTCACGATGCAACCGGGCGTGGCATACCACCGCGACCTGCCGCAGCAGCCCAATTTGCGCCGGCCCGCATGATTGTAAGGAGTGCAGCCTTGCTAAAACGGATCCGGACTTCAAGAAGCCTAACACGAATCGAAAGTGCTCTAATTGCTCAGGGAGCCACAGCGCCAGATACCAAGGATGCCCGTACTTGAAGGAAAACAAGAGAGCTAAGACGTATACCACCACCAGGACCGCCTCTCACCCAGAGTATCGACGCAGAGCTGAGCAGCCCAGGCCGACAGTCACGACCCCCACGATCAGCAAGCAAATTCTGCTGTTAAAAGAGGAAATCCAGAACCTCAAGAAAGAGAACACACTAATCAGGATTCAAAGGGACCAAGAGAGGGATGACTGGACAGATCTGAGAGGAATCCTGCAGTCATCCCTGGAAACCCAGAGAAGACTGGAAAAAGAGAATGTCGAGATGATGGCGTTCAAGACAGACCTGATGGCGATGCTGACAGAACTCAAGAAAGTGAAAGAAGCAAACGCCGAATCTGCCAAAAAACTGCAAGATGACCAGACAAGTCTAAAATCCGAAGTCACAACTATCAAGAAAGAACTGATAGCAAGCAAAGCAAAGTTAACCAAGATTAAGCAAGAATGCACCAAACTGAGCGCCGCACTGCAAGCCACCAACAAAGTGATGGACGCCAGAGAAAGCGCAGAGAAAGAAGTGGAAAGGAAAAGGCAATCCGTCGAAAACCACCACACACAAAAAAAAACACAGAAAGCAGAACAAACTGCCGCAGAAAAAGCACAGGAGGAAGAATACAAAGCGACAATGGAGGAAGATAGAAGAGCAGTAAAAAGAGCAGAAGAAGAAAAAACCGCGGAAGTGAAAAGCGAGGTCAGCGTCCAAGCAAAGCACGAACCATTCAAAAGCCCACTGCTCAAAAATTTGTGTATGCCAGGGTTCATCTAAATAGAAGAGGTAGCCACCAGCTCAGACCCAGCAGACGATCCAGCACGACCGAGGAATTACGAAGCCATCAGCCAACCAGAACTGATCAAGCCGCCAAGACACCTACCAAACCCAACTCACTGGACCGGAAAACTCACTTGCACAAAACCAGCCAGGCATGATTGCTCGACAGCCAGATATACTTCCACCCACCCCCATACAGGCCGTGCCAGGCATACTCTACTAGTCCTTCTCAGGACTAGCAAACCTTCCAATCCCAATTCAAGCCATAGTTGCAGAACATCAAGGAAAACCACAACAAGACGTGAGACGTGAAAGAAACTAAAACAGCAAGGAAACCAGGACGCAATTAAAACCAAGCCCCAGAAGCAGGTCGAAGCCGTCCGAGGTTTTTTTTTTTATTTTAAAGGCAAAAGGCAAACCGTACGCGTACCTCGAGTCAGTATCACACACTTTACTCTATATATCCATCCATATAAAAGAATTTAGAATTGATGCCACTTATCCGGATTCTTTTATATATATTTATCCATACTTAGGGCTTGTCCTTATCGGCGTCCGTAGCTCAGGGGTTGCGAGTCCGAATCGTAGTTCCAACGTACAGCAATTAAAATCCATGCTATCTGCGTGGATATTTATCATGGTATGGGGCGTCGCAGATCGACCCAGCCTAAACTGGTTACTAGGAGGTATGTCCTGGAGAAGTAAAGACGACCAGCGTCATACTGACCACATGACCCTAGCAGTCTTCTTGACAACCTGCGTCTATGGATACGGCACACGCTGATGATGAATAGTTTATTGTCCAAAGCCAGGATGACATAAACCCTAAAGTAAAGCTTGATTGTACAATCAACTTATTGATTTGAACATAAACTGCAACTAGGGAGGGAAATTTATCAGTGTGCTTGTCTTTATGTACTGTCTTGTCTTGTCACAGTAAGTCAATACAAAACGCATTTTATATTTTTGACTCTAAAATTATTCCTTGTTTGAAGTCTGTGGAATGTGAAAGTCTAAGTCATTCTATCGTGAGGGAATGTTTCCCCTTTCATGGTAATTTCAGTATAATTTCTCCCAAAAGGTAATACCCACAACGCCATTTTGCCCCATGGATGCCACTAAATGAAAATAAATTGCCACTTTAACGCTGCAAAATAGAGAATGACCTGGTTCTGACACCGGCTGTCCAGCGACCCGGCAATTTGATACACAGGGGACAGGACTCCTCACTGTACCGGGAAACTTGTGAGTAAAACAGGTTGGGAAACTTTGCCCTGTTTAATTTAAAGAGGGAAGAATGGAGAGTGAGACAAGAAGGAAAGACAGTGTGAGGCGGGGAGAAATGTACGATTTGCATGCATGGATGTCCTGTACATAAAATGCCATTGATGTATTATTTACCATATTATGCAAGTTGAAAATATGTAACTAAAATTTTTAATCGCAAAAAAAAAAAAAAAAATTTAATGCTTCACTTAATTAAGCTCGTAACTTTTTCTAGCATCATCTCGTGTCCGTGGGTATTAATTGTTCGCTGACCTGGTGAGGGTTGAACGTCATTCACTTTTTCACTACGAACCAACAGTCTAGAATAAACTAGATTAGCTTTCTATGGTTGATGTAGGCTCACGCCTCCCACATAGGCTTTGTCCAGTTCGGAAGTTGTAGGAGGGTGGGGGAGGGAGAGGAGAGCTAGAGAGATAAAAGGGTTAGAGAGAAGCGACTTTAGGAGGTTAAAAAGTGTAAATTTAAAAAAAATATGTCCTACACAAACTGTCAACAATTATAACTACATGGGTTAAACAGGGTTCCTGGCGACCTGCCACCGAATGGTGATACTTTGTGTCGCCGGGTGTTTATCGCTCGATGTGATGTTCTTGTAGTGTTTAAAACGTTAGTCATCATGGTATTTTTAGACGCATCAAACACATATCATCATCAACAACAAAAAGTGAATGGTGGCCTCCTTCCTTCCCCGGACCATTTTTGTCTCCTTTTCGCCTCCTCCCTGTCAAATGTTGGTGAAATTAGTTTTTGTGTGTGTGTGTGTGTGTGTGTGTGTGTGTGTGTGTGTTTAAAGCATACATCATCATCACCACCAGTGTAAAAATAACATGATACCAACACCACCAACTAAGACTATGAATGGCCCTTGCTTTCCTTACACCCTGTCCTTTCCTCCCCCCCCCCCTCCTTTTGTTGTATTCCGTTACACATGTTGGTGGAGTGATGGTACCTGTCATTACCTCCCCCCCCCCCCTTTTTTTTTAAACCACTTTAATATTTTTGCTTTTGTTAATGTTGCCCAAAAAATGTGTTCTAAACAATGTTTTACACACCTAAAAAAAAATTATTTTGAAGTTCCACTGTGGTTTTCTTCCGAGGGCCATAATATAACCTAACTGTTAAACGCGGTTTCCGGAATCTCTCCACGTGTGATCCTCAAAGAGGTTCTCTCACTCTCTCTGTCTCTATATATATATATATATATATATATATATATATATATATATATATATATATATATATATATATATATATATATATATATATAAAGAGAGAGAGCGAGAGAGAGAAAGAGAGAAAAAGAGAGAGAGAGAGGTGCCTACACATATCTATAGTGACAGAAGAAGACAGAGGGCCACCATCTCAGGGTGGGCCCCCACCTACACCAAAGACGTAGATGCTTAGGGTTGAAGACAGAACTACAGAGGGCTTTACAACAAGAATAATGATTGGATTTCAGAAGACGCGCTCCTTTTTAGCATGGAAACGTTGGGGGACAAAAACTTTATTTATTTATTTATTTTAACTTTTTCAAATGTTTTAACTTTATTATTAAGTTACATTTTTGAACTTTTGGTAAAATATCTAAAACTTTTTAGGGGGAAAAAAAACACACACACACTTGTTGGAGCAATGTAGGAGCAGGATTCCTTGACCTAGTAGGAGCAGGATTCCTTGACCTAGTAGGTGCAGCGCATGTAGGAGTAATCATATTCGCTTCATTCTGTACATCCTTCACAACTAACATATGAAATAAATACTGAAGAGC
This sequence comes from Candidula unifasciata, assembly GCA_905116865.2. NCBI lineage: Eukaryota > Metazoa > Mollusca > Gastropoda > Stylommatophora > Geomitridae > Candidula > Candidula unifasciata. The sequence goes on from CAJHNH020000670.1 coordinate 15,071, forward strand.
CTAAATTTGAAGAAGTATTGTATGTCATTTGGCAGTATTGATAGGGAATCTCTCTGGAAATTGATGGGACACTATGGAATTCCACAGAAAATTATTAACTTAGGAAAGGCAACATATAAAGACATGAAATGTCGAGTTCTTCATGAGGGAAAGCTAACAGATACATTTGAAATAAAAACAGGTGTGCGACACGGATGTCTTTTGTCGCCTCTCTTATTTTTACTGGCTATAGACTGGACTATGAAAACAGTAACTGCTGACACCAAGAACGAATTTTGTGGACCCCTACAAAACAGCTTGATGATCTGGACTTCGCTGATGATATTTCTCTTCTGTCCCATTCACGGAATCAGATGCAAGATAAATTAAATATACTTGATGCGAGATCACAGCAGCTCGGTCTAAAAATCTATAAATGAAAGACAAAGATAATGAGAATTAATCAGCAAATAGTAGCGTGGTTTCTCTTAATGGCACCCCACTCCGAGGCGTATACCTGTTGGGCAGTAATGTAGATAAAGATGGAGGAACTGATAGAGATATTAAAATAGAAATACAAAAGGCAAGAAGAGCTTTCATAGCACTAGGGAATTTGTTCAGCTCAAAAGAAATTAAAAGAAATACTAAACTAAAATATTTTTTATTCTAATGTCAAATCAGTACTTTTGTACAGGGCGGAAAATTGGAGGACAACTAAGGCAATTACTAATAAATTACAGACATTTATCAACTGGTGCCTGTGCAGAAAAGAGGGAATTAAATGGTATGATAAAATAACTAATGTATAGCTTTGGGAGAGAACTAAACAGGCCCCAGTGGACCAATAGGTGAGGAAAAGACGCCGGCGTTGAATGGGACACACATTGAGAAAAAATGAGAAAAGCATAACTAGAATGCTTTGCATTGGAACCCACAGGGGCATAGGAATAAAGAAAGGCCACCAAAAAAGACACGGAAAAGAGAGCTGGAGAAAAAAAGTTAGAAAGTTAGGGAGGACATGGGGAGAGAGCTCCATGCAATGGCGAAGGATAGAACGACTTGGCGGGAGTTGGTTGAGGGCCTTTGCTCCAGTGGGTGATGGAAAGTCAGAAGAAGAAGACTGTGTGTCAAATCACGGATTAAAAACAACAAAGCAACTGGTAGTGACTGAAGTGCTGATGAACTTTTAAAAGAAGGTGGTCATGCGTTTAATTTAAAGATGTATGAGTTAATTAAAATTGCAAGACGGACAGAGAAATTAATACCCATTTTTTTAAAAAAGGAGACAAGTATAAATGAGACAAAATTGTAGAGAAATAGCAATATTATCTACAAGCTATAAGATACTATCGTCGGTACTGCTAAACAGGCTAAAACCAACGTCGAAAACATTTTGTGTGATCATCAAGCAGGTTACCGACAGAATAGATCAACAATATATCAGTTATTTATATTACGGCAAATAGCAGAGCAAAACTGGGAACTAAGAAGAGATGTACATAATGTGTTTGTGCATTTTAAAAAAGCATATGAAAGTGTACATAGAAACTGTTTATGGAAGGTTATGAAGGAATTTGGAATATCAAAACACACCTCCAATGCTCTCCTAAAACAGAAGCCATCAAATAGGAAAGCTACAGACAAGCACTACGCGAGAGGGCAGGTTTATCCACTAGAAGCAGCCAAGAAAAGATGATGATGATGCTGGTTATCGAGAGCAAAAACCCCGAGACAGTCCTAAAGAGACAGGGGCCCAAACGGGGTATTTGTATGCCGACTGTTTGTCCCTCGTCTCTCAGGCAGATGCGCTCCGAATAAGATGGAAACCAACTTATTATGAGCCTTTTATGACATGCTTGGTAGGAGACCGTAGTTTTTTTTTCCCCTTAAAACGGGGACTCGTACCCAACATGGGGAACACATTTATGCTTAATTAGATGTTGATGTATCTCAGTAGTAACGCACTTGACGAGATACAGCGAAATATGCATGGCAATAAATTGTGCAATGTATTGTTTGTGTCTGCATTATTTAGATACCAAAGAAGTTAATTACCCTTTTCAAATAACATCTGGTTTAAAGCAAGGTGATGCTCTGTCCCCCACTATTTTTCAACTTGGCCCTCGAGAAAATTATAAAGAAACTGAAGGAAGAGTGCACTTTAGGAGAAACCGCAAGAATACTTGATCATGCAGATGACATTAATATAGTTGGAGAAAATGAACTAGAGACGGTTAAAACACCGACTCTCTTAAAAGAAACAGCTAACAAAATAGGAGTAGTTATCAATCAAAATAAGACAGAATACGTGATTATAACAAGATATGGAAAGGATATAAACTCTGCTTACATACAAATCGATACAATCAATATCAAACGAATGGAAACATATAAGTGTGTGGATGTAAACTTTAACTGTTCTAATATTCTGAGAGAAGAAATTCCATTTGGAATTCAATCTGGAAATAAAATATACTATGCCCTTTAATTTCTGCTAAAGTAAAAATCTCTATCTCGCAATACCAAGATCAAAATATATAAAACGTTTATGAGACAAGTTCTATACGGCTCTGAAATTTGGAGCACAACTAAAAGAGATGAAGCCTCATTACACATTTTTGAAAACAGAGTATTACGACAAATCTTTCGACCCATCAAAGATACAAATAGCGGGGAATGGAGAGTGAGAAGCAACAAAGAAATTCATAATCTGTCTAAATAATCTGAACTAATAGACTGAAATGGCTTGGGCATATGGAGAGAATTTCAAATGACAGAGAGGTAACAACTTTATACACAATGGAGCTGAATGGTCGTAGACCACGAGACAGACGAAGAAGACGATGGAGAGATAATATCCAGACAGACTTGCAAACACTTGGTATCACCAACTAGAGAGAGCAAACCAGAAATATGAATGGATGCGGGAGATATCTGAAACCCATGAACCTCAAGGGCTCTCTACGCCGAAGAAGAAGATTCTCATGTGTCACTTGTGCACAATTTAATAATAAACAATTAGTGATTAGTGAACAGTGATTAGAAAGGATTATCATCACAGCACTCAAGACAGATCCATACGTGCTCCGATCTCCTCCTCAAAAGCTCCACAAGTGTAAAACGACTGATGACGCCTGCTCTGTGTTGATTAATGAAACGTCTTGTCCCTTAGTCAAATGTTAATTAATAAACAATGCACTATATTGAAACGTTTCTCATTAAAAACAACACCGGTAAGTGACGTTTTTGTAACGCATCACAAGGTCATTCCGTGACAGAAAGCGCCTCGCCCATTCATAACTGGCTTTGAATTCGGTCTGAGGCATTCTCATGGTTTTTGATAACTGACGTGTTTCATACTGTAACATTTCCACAGATATAGAAAATTCATCTGCCCATATTTTCTTGACAAATTCCAACAAACTGGTTTCTTTTTTCCAGATTTTCCAATTTTTTACCATGAAAAGCACACAGTTCGCAAGTCTTTTGAGAATCGCTTTATTTACACTTTGAGTACATTAACACCCTCCGGACTGAATTGCCAAAACAGTTTCATTTAAACTTCTTGATGATTGAAATGCCCTCACAGTTTTATTTCAACTCCCCCCTCCCCCCTCCCAGTTATGGCCCCTGGTACTCCACAAAGGGTATTATTCCCCTAGCCCATGCGTGTAAGCAGGCTTCTGAGAAACCAACGACCCGACTGCTTCGAGATACCAGCTAAGTGATTTTGTGTATTTGTGTGGTACTGTTTGATTTGTATGTGACGATGAAGGCTCCAAAACCGCAAAGTCTACTTTTTGTTTGTATTTGTGATATTGTGTAGCTTGCTAATATACTTCTCGTTCGGTTTGATATCTTTTCTTGATATTACCATGAAAAGAGTGTTGACTTTAAATCGTTTTCTCAAGAACATCTTTCATTCTGATCTGTCTTCACTTAGTTTTTGGCATCCCCATCAAACTTCCTCTGACCTGCTCGTTTTCTATTTTCTTACAACTTAAATTTACATCTGTAACGTACATGGCCCACCTGTCACTGTTTACCGTTAGTGCTGCTTCAGTATTTTTCTGGATAAAAATTCTAAGAAATGTTTTGTTTCCCGTCTAAAATTATTGTCTCAGAAAAGGGAGCGGCCTACACACGCGTAAACATAATATGCAGTGCTCCTCATCCCCTAGCACCCCCTCCCCCTTCAATAACCGGGAAACGGGTCGTTTACATTTGTTTTGTTTGTTTGACCGCGTCAGCACTCATCGCATCACATACACACGCAAACACACACACGGGCGCGCCCACACACGATATCGCTAAAAAGCATCCAACAATTATTGAAACAGTCTGTAATGTTCCTGTCAGTTTTATTATACAACTAACTGTGTGGTTGAACTTGCCGACGGTGTCATTTTTTGGCGCTAGAAATAAAAAAAGTATAAATTAAATTACCAAAAAAAAAAAAAGATTGTTCATGGCAATTTTCACAAAAGTCGGTTTCTATAGCGCAAGAATACTTGATCATGCAGATGACATTAATATAGTTGGAGAAAATGAACTAGAGACGGTTAAAACACCGACTCTCTTAAAAGAAACAGCTAACAAAATAGGAGTAGTTATCAATCAAAATAAGACAGAATACGTGATTATAACAAGATATGGAAAGGATATAAACTCTGCTTACATACAAATCGATACAATCAATATCAAACGAATGGAAACATATAAGTGTGTGGATGTAAACTTTAACTGTTCTAATATTCTGAGAGAAGAAATTCCATTTGGAATTCAATCTGGAAATAAAATATACTATGCCCTTTAATTTCTGCTAAAGTAAAAATCTCTATCTCGCAATACCAAGATCAAAATATATAAAACGTTTATAAGACAAGTTCTATACGGCTCTGAAATTTGGAGCACAACTAAAAGAGATGAAGCCTCATTACACATTTTTGAAAACAGAGTATTACGACAAATCTTTCGACCCATCAAAGATACAAATAGCGGGGAATGGAGAGTGAGAAGCAACAAAGAAATTCATAATCTGTCTAAATAATCTGAACTAATAGACTGAAATGGCTTGGGCATATGGAGAGAATTTCAAATGACAGAGAGGTAACAACTTTATACACAATGGAGCTGAATGGTCGTAGACCACGAGACAGACGAAGAAGACGATGGAGAGATAATATCCAGACAGACTTGCAAACACTTGGTATCACCAACTGTGACGTGACGCGTGGTTTAAATGTTTATGTTGTTGAGTAGGGATCTTCCTTTCAACACATTCTCTCCACTAGATAAACCGAACTAAAATCTGAGCTATGTTGCTCTCAGACAAAGTCCTGGATATACAAGAAAACAGCCATATTGGCTCGTTAAGTATATTAACATTAGCTGAACTTGGTACCCACAAGAGAAGGCAAGGAATTTTAGATGTCTATCATACTTAATGTTAATGAATTATTAGACAGGGCAAGTGATTCCTCCGTCATCTACCTTCTCCCGGTGTTATTATTAATAATTAAAGAATTATTATATTATTTGAGCCCCCACCAAATGTACTTCTATCTATCAGTTTAGAAAACAGGTAAGATTGAATACACTTGGAATTTAACAAACGATGTAGTATAAAACTTGACATACAGCTTTATTTTCTAACAATCAGTTAATTGACATACCCAGTTTGTTGTGTTTACACAAACAGTGACTAGCTAAAGTTATGATAGTAATGGGTTGTTTCAGCGCGAGAACAGCACCTGGGATTAGAGTGGTGTGATGAAGGTGATAAAGTATGAACAATTTATGAACATAACTTTCATAGAACCTCTGACAGCCGTGAGCACTGTCAAGCTCGTCCTCCTCTTCCAGCTTCTTCCCTGCTTGTTTCTCCTTCTCGCCCCCACCTCGTTCTCCACCTCGTTCCCAGCTGGCCGAGTCTAACACAATATAGGCTACTTCATGGACTGATCGTCACATGGGCGCTGTAATCATGGAAACAAAACACATACGTGTAGTATCTTGACTTACACTAAGAATACATGTATCAATTAATATAACATAGAATAATAAAATATAGCCCATCACTCCTCCTCATATTCCCCATCCTCTCCAGTCTAGTCTGAAGGTCTTTTGTCTTACATGGGCGTCACATATCCTGCCTTCCCTCTTCATGCTATGTCATGATAGTTGACTTTCTAAGTCTGTTGTCCGTCATCACTCAGACTTCCAACAACTGGCTGACATTGATATTACATGACCACGTGGCGCAGGTTATGTGCTGAAAACGCAAACAATTTATATGCGCACGCTGTCCTGAATATTATCTTTCAGTGACCGTGAATACTGTACACCCATCATTCTTCCCCTGGGGTTATAAATCCCCTGTTTAGGTGAATACCTTAAGTGAGCACATGGTGGGCACACAAAACGTAACAGCATCCCTGCACATATGGGCTGGATTTCCCCACAGTCCAAACTCATGTTTTGGCTGATCATGGAAACAATATAATTACATTTCATTATATCAAACGTCATTGTTCACATCTTATTTTGTACACATGAAAACATACACTGAAAAACATGTGACACAAACATACAAGAAATAGGAATAGTTTAGCAGTTCCCTAACTGAGATACTGAATTCTCACAAAGAACTATTTCAAGCAGAATGTGCAGACAAATTAGGAAAAGGTAGTATAGACTAAGCTTAACTCCCTAACCTATGTATACAAGATTAAAATTAATATTTTCTCTTACCTGGGAACTTCCCATTAATCGCCAAAACAGAATGCGACCGTAAAATTACCTTCACGTCGATCTGTGTTGTTTGCCGGCAGGCTGCGATTAATGACGGGAATTCCACAGGCTCGAAGTATAAGTATCAATCTATTGCCCAAATTAAACTCCTCCCTTTCCTTAGTTTTTACCCAACCCTCAAGATGATGGCTTAAGCACCACCCCTGAGGTAACTATCAGATCACTTGGCTAACCAGAGACCTGTCACTCACAGTGAACGGCCTACAGTACGACCTTGACCAAGATAAACCATTCCTAATTGCCAAACACCTGTTCTCTCCAGAATTACACTGACGTGTTACACTCCGACCTCCCGGCTCCACAATGTCTAGCGTCTACTCAATTTCCCTGTTCAAAAGGGCCCCGCTCAGTCTCTACAGTCTGGTCAGGAGATAACATTCTGACACTGGCGTGAGAATCCGACCTCACATCCCTAGTCTGAACCAGCGGGCTGTATTACGTAGTGTTAGGTAATTTTAAACAAAGCGCAGTGGCTTTGTCTGGGAGAAGGACTGGTAACATTTAAATCAATTTGGTTTAAAGTAATATTAGGGTAAAGGGCAGAGTAAATATAATCCTCTCTCTTTAGAACCAGAAGAACTTATTACAAGTACTAACTTCTGGAATCACTGAGATCGTCTCGTGACACCAACTAGAGAGAGCAAACCAGAAATATGAATGGATGCGGGAGATATCTGAAACCCATGAACCTCAAGGGCTCTCTACGCCGAAGAAAAAGATTCTCATGTGTCACTTGTGCACAATTTAATAATAAACAATTAGTGATTAGTGAACAGTGATTAGAAAGGATTATCATCACAGCACTCAAGACAGATCCATACGTGCTCCGATCTCCTCCTCAAAAGCTCCACAAGTGTAAAACGACTGATGACGCCTGTTCTGTGTTGATTAATGAAACGTCTTGTCCCTTAGTCAAATATTAATTAATAAACAATGCACTATATTGAAACGTTTCTCATTAAAAACAACACCGGTAAGTGACGTTTTTGTAACGCATCACAAGGTCATTCCGTGACAGAAAGCGCCTCGCCCATTCATAACTGGCTTTAAATTCGGTCTGAGGCATTCTCATGGTTTTTGATAACTGACGTGTTTCATACTGTAATATTTCCACAGATATAGAAAATCCATCTGCCCATATTTTCTTGACAAATTCCAACAAACTGGTTTCTTTTTTCCAGATTTTCCAATTTTTTACCATGAAAAGCACACAGTTCGCAAGTCTTTTGAGAATCGCTTTATTTACACTTTGAGTACATTAACACCCTCCGGACTGAATTGCCAAAACAGTTTCATTTAAACTTCTTGATGATTGAAATGCCCTCACAGTTTTATTTCAACTCCCCCCTCCCCCCTCCCAGTTATGGCCCCTGGTACTCCACAAAGGGTATTATTCCCCTAGCCCATGCGTGTAAGCAGGCTTCTGAGAAACCAACGACCCGACTGCTTCGAGATACCAGCTAAGTGATTTTGTGTATTTGTGTGGTACTGTTTGATTTGTATGTGACGATGAAGGCTCCAAAACCGCAAAGTCTACTTTTTGTTTGTATTTGTGATATTGTGTAGCTTGCTAATATACTTCTCGTTCGGTTTGATATCTTTTCTTGATATTACCATGAAAAGAGTGTTGACTTTAAATCGTTTTCTCAAGAACATCTTTCATTCTGATCTGTCTTCACTTAGTTTTTGGCATCCCCATCAAACTTCCTCTGACCTGCTCGTTTTCTATTTTCTTACAACTTAAATTTACATCTGTAACGTACATGGCCCACCTGTCACTGTTTACCGTTAGTGCTGCTTCAGTATTTTTCTGGATAAAAATTCTAAGAAATGTTTTGTTTCCCGTCTAAAATTATTGTCTCAGAAAAGGGAGCGGCCTACACACGCGTAAACATAATATGCAGTGCTCCTCATCCCCTAGCACCCCCTCCCCCTTCAATAACCGGGAAACGGGTCGTTTACATTTGTTTTGTTTGTTTGACCGCGTCAGCACTCATCGCATCACATACACACGCAAACACACACACGGGCGCGCCCACACACGATATCGCTAAAAAGCATCCAACAATTATTGAAACAGTCTGTAATGTTCCTGTCAGTTTTATTATACAACTAACTGTGTGGTTGAACTTGCCGACGGTGTCATTTTTTGGCGCTAGAAATAAAAAAAGTATAAATTAAATTACCAAAAAAAAAAAAAAGATTGTTCATGGCAATTTTCACAAAAGTCGGTTTCTATAGCGCAAGAATACTTGATCATGCAGATGACATTAATATAGTTGGAGAAAATGAACTAGAGACGGTTAAAACACCGACTCTCTTAAAAGAAACAGCTAACAAAATAGGAGTAGTTATCAATCAAAATAAGACAGAATACGTGATTATAACAAGATATGGAAAGGATATAAACTCTGCTTACATACAAATCGATACAATCAATATCAAACGAATGGAAACATATAAGTGTGTGGATGTAAACTTTAACTGTTCTAATATTCTGAGAGAAGAAATTCCATTTGGAATTCAATCTGGAAATAAAATATACTATGCCCTTTAATTTCTGCTAAAGTAAAAATCTCTATCTCGCAATACCAAGATCAAAATATATAAAACGTTTATAAGACAAGTTCTATACGGCTCTGAAATTTGGAGCACAACTAAAAGAGATGAAGCCTCATTACACATTTTTGAAAACAGAGTATTACGACAAATCTTTCGACCCATCAAAGATACAAATAGCGGGGAATGGAGAGTGAGAAGCAACAAAGAAATTCATAATCTGTCTAAATAATCTGAACTAATAGACTGAAATGGCTTGGGCATATGGAGAGAATTTCAAATGACAGAGAGGTAACAACTTTATACACAATGGAGCTGAATGGTCGTAGACCACGAGACAGACGAAGAAGACGATGGAGAGATAATATCCAGACAGACTTGCAAACACTTGGTATCACCAACTGTGACGTGACGCGTGGTTTAAATGTTTATGTTGTTGAGTAGGGATCTTCCTTTCAAACACATTCTCTCCACTAGATAAACCGAACTAAAATCTGAGCTATGTTGCTCTCAGACAAAGTCCTGGATATACAAGAAAACAGCCATATTGGCTCGTTAAGTATATTAACATTAGCTGAACTTGGTACCCACAAGAGAAGGCAAGGAATTTTAGATGTCTATCATACTTAATGTTAATGAATTATTAGACAGGGCAAGTGATTCCTCCGTCATCTACCTTCTCCCGGTGTTATTATTAATAATTAAAGAATTATTATATTATTTGAGCCCCCACCAAATGTACTTCTATCTATCAGTTTAGAAAACAGGTAAGATTGAATACACTTGGAATTTAACAAACGATGTAGTATAAAACTTGACATACAGCTTTATTTTCTAACAATCAGTTAATTGACATACCCAGTTTGTTGTGTTTACACAAACAGTGACTAGCTAAAGTTATGATAGTAATGGGTTGTTTCAGCGCGAGAACAGCACCTGGGATTAGAGTGGTGTGATGAAGGTGATAAAGTATGAACAATTTATGAACATAACTTTCATAGAACCTCTGACAGCCGTGAGCACTGTCAAGCTCGTCCTCCTCTTCCAGCTTCTTCCCTGCTTGTTTCTCCTTCTCGCCCCCACCTCGTTCTCCACCTCGTTCCCAGCTGGCCGAGTCTAACACAATATAGGCTACTTCATGGACTGATCGTCACATGGGCGCTGTAATCATGGAAACAAAACACATACGTGTAGTATCTTGACTTACACTAAGAATACATGTATCAATTAATATAACATAGAATAATAAAATATAGCCCATCACTCCTCCTCATATTCCCCATCCTCTCCAGTCTAGTCTGAAGGTCTTTTGTCTTACATGGGCGTCACATATCCTGCCTTCCCTCTTCATGCTATGTCATGATAGTTGACTTTCTAAGTCTGTTGTCCGTCATCACTCAGACTTCCAACAACTGGCTGACATTGATATTACATGACCACGTGGCGCAGGTTATGTGCTGAAAACGCAAACAATTTATATGCGCACGCTGTCCTGAATATTATCTTTCAGTGACCGTGAATACTGTACACCCATCATTCTTCCCCTGGGGTTATAAATCCCCTGTTTAGGTGAATACCTTAAGTGAGCACATGGTGGGCACACAAAACGTAACAGCATCCCTGCACATATGGGCTGGATTTCCCCACAGTCCAAACTCATGTTTTGGCTGATCATGGAAACAATATAATTACATTTCATTATATCAAACGTCATTGTTCACATCTTATTTTGTACACATGAAAACATACACTGAAAAACATGTGACACAAACATACAAGAAATAGGAATAGTTTAGCAGTTCCCTAACTGAGATACTGAATTCTCACAAAGAACTATTTCAAGCAGAATGTGCAGACAAATTAGGAAAAGGTAGTATAGACTAAGCTTAACTCCCTAACCTATGTATACAAGATTAAAATTAATATTTTCTCTTACCTGGGAACTTCCCATTAATCGCCAAAACAGAATGCGACCGTAAAATTACCTTCACGTCGATCTGTGTTGTTTGCCGGCAGGCTGCGATTAATGACGGGAATTCCACAGGCTCGAAGTATAAGTATCAATCTATTGTCCAAATTAAACTCCTCCCTTTCCTTAGTTTTTACCCAACCCTCAAGATGATGGCTTAAGCACCACCCCTGAGGTAACTATCAGATCACTTGGCTAACCAGAGACCTGTCACTCACAGTGAACGGCCTACAGTACGACCTTGACCAAGATAAACCATTCCTAATTGCCAAACACCTGTTCTCTCCAGAATTACACTGACGTGTTACACTCCGACCTCCCGGCTCCACAATGTCTAGCGTCTACTCAATTTCCCTGTTCAAAAGGGCCCCGCTCAGTCTCTACAGTCTGGTCAGGAGATAACATTCTGACACTGGCGTGAGAATCCGACCTCACATCCCTAGTCTGAACCAGCGGGCTGTATTACGTAGTGTTAGGTAATTTTAAACAAAGCGCAGTGGCTTTGTCTGGGAGAAGGACTGGTAACATTTAAATCAATTTGGTTTAAAGTAATATTAGGGTAAAGGGCAGAGTAAATATAATCCTCTCTCTTTAGAACCAGAAGAACTTATTACAAGTACTAACTTCTGGAATCACTGAGATCGTCTCGTGACACCAACTAGAGAGAGCAAACCAGAAATATGAATGGATGCGGGAGATATCTGAAACCCATGAACCTCAAGGGCTCTCTACGCCGAAGAAAAAGATTCTCATGTGTCACTTGTGCACAATTTAATAATAAACAATTAGTGATTAGTGAACAGTGATTAGAAAGGATTATCATCACAGCACTCAAGACAGATCCATACGTGCTCCGATCTCCTCCTCAAAAGCTCCACAAGTGTAAAACGACTGATGACGCCTGTTCTGTGTTGATTAATGAAACGTCTTGTCCCTTAGTCAAATGTTAATTAATAAACAATGCACTATATTGAAACGTTTCTCATTAAAAACAACACCGGTAAGTGACGTTTTTGTAACGCATCACAAGGTCATTCCGTGACAGAAAGCGCCTCGCCCATTCATAACTGGCTTTAAATTCGGTCTGAGGCATTTTCATGGTTTTTGATAACTGACGTGTTTCATACTGTAATATTTCCACAGATATAGAAAATCCATCTGCCCATATTTTCTTGACAAATTCCAACAAACTGGTTTCTTTTTTCCAGATTTTCCAATTTTTTACCATGAAAAGCACACAGTTCGCAAGTCTTTTGAGAATCGCTTTATTTACACTTTGAGTACATTAACACCCTCCGGACTGAATTGCCAAAACAGTTTCATTTAAACTTCTTGATGATTGAAATGCCCTCACAGTTTTATTTCAACTCCCCCCTCCCCCCTCCCAGTTATGGCCCCTGGTACTCCACAAAGGGTATTATTCCCCTAGCCCATGCGTGTAAGCAGGCTTCTGAGAAACCAACGACCCGACTGCTTCGAGATACCAGCTAAGTGATTTTGTGTATTTGTGTGGTACTGTTTGATTTGTATGTGACGATGAAGGCTCCAAAACCGCAAAGTCTACTTTTTGTTTGTATTTGTGATATTGTGTAGCTTGCTAATATACTTCTCGTTCGGTTTGATATCTTTTCTTGATATTACCATGAAAAGAGTGTTGACTTTAAATCGTTTTCTCAAGAACATCTTTCATTCTGATCTGTCTTCACTTAGTTTTTGGCATCCCCATCAAACTTCCTCTGACCTGCTCGTTTTCTATTTTCTTACAACTTAAATTTACATCTGTAACGTACATGGCCCACCTGTCACTGTTTACCGTTAGTGCTGCTTCAGTATTTTTCTGGATAAAAATTCTAAGAAATGTTTTGTTTCCCGTCTAAAATTATTGTCTCAGAAAAGGGAGCGGCCTACACACGCGTAAACATAATATGCAGTGCTCCTCATCCCCTAGCACCCCCTCCCCCTTCAATAACCGGGAAACGGGTCGTTTACATTTGTTTTGTTTGTTTGACCGCGTCAGCACTCATCGCATCACATACACACGCAAACACAGACACGGGCGCGCCCACACACGATATCGCTAAAAAGCATCCAACAATTATTGAAACAGTCTGTAATGTTCCTGTCAGTTTTATTATACAACTAACTGTGTGGTTGAACTTGCCGACGGTGTCATTTTTTGGCGCTAGAAATAAAAAAAGTATAAATTAAATTACCAAAAAAAAAAAAAAAAGATTGTTCATGGCAATTTTCACAAAAGTCGGTTTCTATAGCGCACTGTATCATCATCATCACCATCTCCTTCTTCTTCTTCTTCTCCTCCTTTTTCCTTTTCTTCTTCTTCTTCTTCTCCTCCTCCTCCTCTTCTATTTTTTTCTTCCCCTTCTTCTTCTTCTTCTTCTTCATAATGTTCACATAGTGAAAACTAAAGCGAGAAGATGTTTGTTCCAATTCTAGACCATGGAATTGTTAAAGAATTCGATTTCTGGGTACCCATCTTTTTGATAGGTCTAGCTTGGTTTTTGTGTGCCGACTGTTGGTTTCTTGCTTCTCAGGAAAATGTATTCCGAAATAAGATAGAAACCGCCTTATCAGTCACCTCTTATGACATGCTTGGTAGGGGACTGTGGTTGTATTTTCCCCCTTTAAATGCAGCCATTGACCCCACCGGGGAAACCAGTTTGTTTCAATTTTGCAAGATCAAAAAAGGCCTCATATATATACATACTGACTGCTTATTTCGATCAGCGGGATGCCAGAGGCACATTGTTGCAGTTCGACCAAGCCGGGCTAAGACAAATGCCCAGTCTTTTAGCAGGTTAAATAAGACATCAATAGAATCCGATCATTATTTGTTGGTGTTTGTGGCCGAGGCGTTACGAACGCGCTTTGAATGAAAAGTTGTCGGGTTCGATCCCAGCTGCTGACGATTTAAGAGCAAAATGCCTTGCGATGGTTTCAACAGTGGTACCGAGAGCTGACCGTGCAATGGTAATGGCAAACTACTGAACGTAGAATTTGCCATGAAAAACGACAACAGCCAAAAACAAAAAAACAAAAAAAATATGCTAGAGCTATTTCTGAAAAAAAAAAAATTTGTTACTGAATATGATTTTCATTTGACGAGCAATAGAATCAATGTTGTCATGTAATAGAATTTTACCTATATGGATATTTTAGCATTTTTGTCATTTAAGCGGATCTTACCTAGGTGAATATTTTAGAATTGCTGTCATTTAATCGGATTTTACTTAAGTGAATATTTTAGCTTCTTTGTCATTTAATAGGATCTCACCTAAAAGGATATTTTATTTTTTCTGTCATTTAATAAGATCTTACCTAAGTGGATATTTTAGCATTTCGGTCATTTAATAAGATCTTACCTAAATGGATATTTTCGCTTTTCTGTCATTTAATAGGATCTTAGCTAGGTGAATATTTTATTATTTCTGTCATTTAAAAGGATCTTACCTATATGGATATTTTAGCAATTTTATCATTTATTCAGATCTTACCTATATGGATATTTTGGCATTTCTGTCTTTAATAGGATCTTACATAGGTGAATATTTTAGTACTTCTGTCATTTAATAGGATCTTACCCAGGTGAATATTTTAGTATTTCTTTCATTTAATAGGATCTTCAGTAGTTGGACATTCGAACCTTATTTTTATTGATATTTGAACCTTTTTTTTTTTTTATTTATAGGATCCTGACAAGACGGACATTTGAACCTTATTTTTACTTTATAGGATCCTGACAAGACGAACATTTGAACCTTATTTTTACTTTATAGGATCCTGACAAGACGAACATTTGAACCTTATTTTTACTTTATAGGATCCTGACAAGACGAACATTTGAATTTTATTTTTACTTTATAGGATCCTGACAAGACGGACATTTGAACCTTATTTTTACTTTATAGGATCCTGACGAGATGGATATTTGAACCTTATTTTTACTTTATAGGATCCTGACGAGATGGATATTTGAACCTTATTTTTACTTTATAGGATCCTGACAAGACGAACATTTGAACCTTATTTTTACTTTATAAGATCCTGACAAGACGGACATTTGAACCTTATTTTTACTTTATAGGATGGTGATAAGATGGACTTTGAACCTTATTTTTACTTTATAGGATCCTGACAAGACGAACATTAACGCTATTTGTCATTTGGGAGGATTCTTTTACGACTAACGTATGGACCGCAGATAATCATTGAGTAGGTATACGGGGGAGTGGAGTTCTCAAGTTAAATATGGCGCTGTTTGTGCTTTACCTTCAACAAAACCATACTGTTCTTTAATTTCAGGATTCATTGAGCATCTTATTCTGCTGACTATACTCAATAATAATTTAGTTTTTATGACTCATCAAAGTTATCCTCTGATGTTCTGGACAATCCATAACACCATTTGCTTTTCCTATAGGTAGGAAAACAGACTTCAGCAATACTAACTCACTTTTAAAAACAAAACTAGAGGGAATTTACCCTTAAGTCAACAAGAGGATAACACGAAAGATGGGCTAACAGCAGTCTGAGAGAATTTATAATTGTGTGAGTGAAAAAAGGCCTGGCCAATAGTTTTGAAGACAACTCAGGGAAAAGTCAAACATTTTTATTTTCTAAAATATGCTCAATTCTCCCCTGAGGGTATCTCGTCCTTGCCATGGTGGGGGAGTTGGTGTTTCTAACGATCCTGAGAGCCATGTTGGTGGTAGTTTGATGGGTAGCGTAGCTACTGCAGGGCCTCCCAAGCAGGAAAGGTCGAAGGGTAGAGAACAGACAAAGTGAAACACCCTGGCCCTCCAGGTTGCGGGTTGAAGCGTGGGGCCGACACTCCCACCTTCGTAAAACTGTATCTCGTCACGAAACAGATATCTATGCTTCGATTTCGGATAAATTTAAACAGCCAGTGAACCTGGAACGTTAAAGTACTTTTGACGTTTGGAACATGAAATGTACGAACCCTTTATAGAGCTTGACCAGCTGAAGAACTAAATTTAAAAAAACTACTTTGAAAGACGGAGAAATTACCCCATGAATTGAAAGTTTCTTTATTAATACCCATTTTTAGTGAAGGAGACAAATATAAGTTTGAAAATTATAGAGGAATTATCTACAAGCTATAAGATACTTCGGTGGCACTGCTAAACAGGCTAAACCAATACGTGGAAGACATGCTGGGAGATAACCAAGCAGGTTTTCGACAGAACAGATCAACGATAGATCAGATATTCATTTTATGGCAAATAGCAGAGCAGAATTAGGAATATAGAAGAGACATGCATTATGTTTTTGAGGATTTAAAAAAAAAAAGCGTATGATAGTGTACATAGAAACAGTTTATGGAATGCTATAAAGGACTTTGGAATAAAAAAAAGT
This sequence comes from Candidula unifasciata, assembly GCA_905116865.2. NCBI lineage: Eukaryota > Metazoa > Mollusca > Gastropoda > Stylommatophora > Geomitridae > Candidula > Candidula unifasciata. The sequence goes on from CAJHNH020000670.1 coordinate 31,785, forward strand.
TAATTACCATGAACAAACTATGTATGGAAGACACTAGTAATATAATAGTATATAAAGGCACAAAGTCAGACCCTTTTCAAATAGCATCTGGTTTAAAGTATAGTAATGCTCTGTCCCCACTTTCTTTCAACTTGGCCCTGGAGAAAGTCATAAGGAAACGGAAACAAGTGTACACTTTAGGAGAATCTACAAGAATACTTGGATATGCAGATGACATTGATATCGTTGGAGAAAATGAACTACAGACTGTTAAACACTGACTCTCTTAAAAGAATCAGCTCAGAAAATGCGACTAGTTATCAGTCAAGATGAGACAGAATACATGATAATAACTAGACAGGAAAAGGATATAAACTCCGGCCACATCCAAGTCGACAATATGAAAATAAAACAAACGGAAACATAAGTAGTTGAGTGCAAACTTCAACATGCTCAGATAAGAAATACTATCTATAATACAATCTGGATAAAAAGTATACTATGCCCTTCAACATCTGCTAAGATCAAAATATATAAAACGTTGATAAGACCAGTCGTTTTAAAAAGCTCGGAAACTTACGACGAATCTTTGCACCGATCAAAGATGCAGACAGCGGGGAATGCAGATGAGAAGCAATAATGACATTCATTATCTGTTTAAATCACCACCGACCACTGGCATCTAATAGACTAAAATTTTCAAGCATAATAAAACCACGTGAGATGATAGAGAATTACAAACTGTATTCACACGGGAGATGAATGGTCGTAGCAGACCAAGAAAAAATTGAGAAATAATGTCTAGACAAACCTGCAAACACTGGGTGTCACCAACTGGAAAGAGAAGGCCAACCAGAAGGATGAATGACGGCATATGCTATCTTCAGCAAAGAACCTTAAGGGCTCGGAATGCCGAAGAAGAAGAAGAAGAAGAAGAAGAAGAAGAAGAAGAAGAAGAAGAATTAACATCGTATCGAAAGAAAATGGTGCAACGGGAAGTGACCAGTAGTTCAGGCCGACAGGCAACAAACACTCAGAGGAAGGGCAAGATGGACATACTATCAATCCTTTACTGGTATCATTGGAATTTTAACTCTGCGCTGGCTACAGTGGTTAGGAATACAGCTCTCGTGAAAATGTCACTAGTGCTATAGTGTTGATTCTCAACAACTAAGCTTATTTGGAATACCATGTGGACTTACCTGTACGCTGCAATTAACGTAATGGCTGTTGCATGAACTAACCTTTTTTCACAAATAACAAAATTCCAATCTTCGCAATCGATTTCATTCCACATGTACCTAAACCTTCTGTTAGTCTCCGCGCAGTGATCTACTGAATGTATAAAAAGTAAATGAATTAAATACAACTTTTGTTATAGAGCCGTGGTGGTGTAGTGGCTAGACACTGGCCTGTACCAAGTCCACAGAGATCTAGTTTACTTTTAATTCTTCGTTAGCTCTAGAAAAGCTGAAAAATGTGTGCCCTTCGGCCCAAAAGATCAGAATTCAGCAAACGTTTAAATAGTCACATTTTACAAAATGATCATTAAAGAGGAAGTGAGTCTATTATTTTATTGCCAACAATAGGCCCTGAACCCAAGTGACGGTGTCTTTGGCTCAGAACCGCATCTACGCTGATTTGTTATTCCATAAACAGCATTGGCTGCCAGTTGTCGTAGTCTACAGAGCGAAGCAGGCTGGTCGGGAAGTTCAAGGACTGCGAGCTGATCCCAAAGCTGATCAGGCCGCTGCTAGCATAGGAAGTTAACATGAGCGCAGTAGAAGCAGTGGAGTGAAACATCAGCACCGCCATGAGGAAATTCCTCGGGGAGCCGCCACGTTTAACTTACGTGACCCTGTATTATAAGCAGGCAAAGCTGGTGCTTCCTTTCAAATCAGTATCCGAAGAGTTTAATGTCGGCAAGGTCAGACTCACGATGATGCTGCGCAAGTTTGCAGCCCGCTCATAAGACAGGACAGAAATGGATTGCTGACAATCTTAGTGTTCAGTACGATTGGCGGATCCAAGAGAACCATCCGTATAAGTTCGAAGGATACATGAAACTGGCGGCCAGTCTGAGGAGCGATGAGTGGTATGTAGTAAAGCTTCGTCCAGTTAGGCAAAAGAGGACTAATCTCCACCTCCACATACAACGAACCACAACAGCTGGACTTGTGAGGAAACTAGCGTAAGCAAGCACTAAAACAACTTGGTGAGGCTGCTGAAAGGGCTACGAGCTGGCTGTGAACGCAACAGAACAGCGCAGGGGATGGGCCTCGGTAGACTAGTCCAAACCCCAGATGGAAAAGAGCTTTACATACTCTTTGATAAACGTCTGCCTCTGTTACTCAGCTAACTGCCAAAGTCTGTCCGATAAACGTCTGTCCGACGAACCAACCGCCATTTATCACTCTGGTCGTGAAGGTAGACGCACAATTTGCTACTGCAGCGACGATATATATATATATATATATATATATATATATATATATATATATATATATATATATATATATATATATATATATATATATATATATATATATATACAGCACTATAACATCAGCAACCGTTGCTAAACCAGCATTTCGTCTTGTCCGATTGTCCGATAAGCGCAGCAGGAGCAATTTGAGGTCTGCCGTCATGACCCAAGTTGGCTCGCCCTCTTCGATCGTCTAGCAGGATAACGGGCGGAAACGATTGTCGACGAAGGACCACACCACTGATGATTGGTAGCTCCTGGTGTGCAAGCTGCCGCTGTGGAGTTTTTATTATTATCCTCTGTTACCGGTCACTGTATTTGAGTAACAACTTGACCATTTACATGAATATAACCATATCCCCTTTTTTTAATGTTTTAGTCAATGATTTAATGTCACCTGGCCCAAAGCTACATGAACACAACTTTTAATGATCTGTCTTTTTTGTTTCCATATCTATAATTGCATTACCTTATACATTTATAGACTGGCAGGCATGCGTGTTTATGTATTGTGGTTTTGAGAGCGTATGTGTGTTAGTTCTTGTGTGTTTAATAGTGTGTTCGTGTGGGTATTTGTATCATTTTTTCCAACCACACACAATCCATCATTTATTAATTAACGCAATTTCTAATTATTTTTAGTTCTTACTTCTCTTATCATCAACGAGATTACCTGGATACCAGTTCGTGTATTCTACTTTCTGGTTGCTTAATCCATACGTCCACGATTTTCTCTCTTTTATATCACGGATTCCGATCCAGGCTGAAGTAACTTGGAGGATAAAGTAAAACAATAAAAAAATAAAATCATTTACGCCTGACATTATTATGTAAAAATGTTTCATAAGATGGTTAAACAAAATAATTCAAGATTATGAAAATCACTGAAGGTGATAAGCATTTGCGGTTAAAAATTTCTACTGTCCCACTGGCTAGTGTCTCAACGAACGTTAAGACAAGCGTAGCCCTATTTATGTAAACTCATGTGTGGCTACCCAAACACAAGTTTGCCTAAATCTGTTACGCGGGCCTTAGCGTACAAGTATAATTTTCAACATCCCTTTTGTGAGAGTCTCTGCTTTCTTCAGTTCATGCACACCCCAGTTTATGAAAACCTAACAAACATGTGGTTAATTTAAGAGTACAATAGTGAACCATTCAGTGAAATAGAAGACAGTGATCTGTGTAAATGTTAGTAGCCTCTCTGTTGCAAAACTGACCCCAGCATTGTTTTGGCTGTTGTGTTTTTTTCCAAGAAAATGTTACGTTTAGTAGTTTGTCACTGATCACTGAACGGTCATCTCTGGACACCTGTGTCGAAACCAACGCAGGACGTTTTGCTGCCACGTCGCCCCCAGGTGAGATCGAACCCCGCACCCCGGCAAAACCAAACGCGGTCAAAACGCCTAAGCCACAGACGCCAAGAAGTTATCTGTGTATTTCGGTTAAAATGATTTATTTTTTACGCTTTAGTATACGTTAGTGTGTAACTCAGTATCAATCAATCATTAAACTAAGTTTACAGTCTCCACGAATTAGAATGGCTACAATGGAAGAATACTTTCTGGATCGTCATAGCTGTACACTCTCTGTATTGTCATAGCTGTACACTCTCTGTATCGTGATAGCTGTACACTCTCTGTATCGTCATAGCTGAACACTCTCTCTATTGTCATAGCTGAACACTCTATATCGTCATAGCTGTACACTCTCTGTATTGTCATAGCTGAACACTCTATATCGTCATAGCTGTACACTCTCTGTATCGCCATAGCTGTACACTCTCTGTATTGTCATAGCTGTACAATCTCTGTATTGTCATAGCTGTACACTCTCTGTATTGTCATAGCTGAACACTCTATATCGTCATAGCTGTACACTCTCTGTATCGCCATAGCTGTACACTCTCTGTATTGTCATAGCTGTACACTCTCTGTATCGTCATAGCTGTACACTCTCTGTATTGTCATAGCTGAACACTCTATATCGTCATAGCTGTACACTCTCTGTATTGCCATAGCTGAACACTCTATATCGTCATAGCTGTACACTCTCTGTATCGCCATAGCTGAACACTCTATATCGTCATAGCTGAAACTCCCTGTATCGTCATAGCTGAACACTCTCTGTATCGTAATAGCTGAACACTCTGTGTGTGTGTGTGTGTGCGCGCGCGTGCGCGCGCGTGCGTGCGCGCGTGTGCGTGTGTGTGAGTGTGTGTGTGCGTGCGCGCGCGTGTGTGTGTGTGATGTGTCTAGGTCACACCTGGAGAAGGGGGGATGGCAGAGTCCATAAGAACATCCTTTATGGTGTATTAAAGACTGATAGAAGATGTCAAGGCGACCTCTACTACGATATAAAAATGTGTTCGAGAGGAGCATGAATGAAACAGGTATGTAGGTGGACCGTGTTGAGGGGCCACATCAGGAAGCGAATGAGAACGAAGGAAGACATGATTGCAGAAAGGCTGAGCACTGACGTCTGGGAAGAAACAGGCTAAACAGACATATCGACGACAACAGTACTGAAATACAATGCTATAACTGTGGAAGACTTTTCTTAACGCAGGTGGGTCTTGCTAGTCACTCTCGCCATCACCATGGACTGTGTCCCACGCCCCGTCATTGCGTAATATAACACTATCGGCTTGAATAACGGGAAGGAGAGAGTCAAAATGTGTGTGAATGTATGTGAATGTATGCGTGTCTGTGTGTGTGTAGAGAGAGAGAGATAGTTAGAAAGATAGATAGATAGATAGATAGATAGATAGATAGATAGATAGATAGATAGATAGATAGATAGATAGATAGATAGATAGATAGATAGATAGATAGATAGATAGATAGATAGATAGATAGATAGATAGATAGATAGATAGATAGATAGATAGATAGATAGATAGATAGATAGATAGATAGATTAGATAGATAGATAGATAGATAGATAGATATATAGATAGATAGAGAGAGAGAGGGAGAGAGAGAGAACAATACTAAATCGCCAAGCTAACGTTACTAAACTTCAGAGGCTGTTCCGAATGGCGTGGGCGATCATGCTTCTCCACAACCTGCGATTTTCAACAGCACATATCGATCATGTGCTGACACCCTTGCGTGCCATGACAAAAGGTTGTCAGGAATCTTCTCTCGTTTTCCACTGTCTCTTTTATTTTCTCATAACATGAACATAAAATGATGACTTTCTCTTTCTAATGTTTGTGATAAGTTGTCTTTGTGCTCTCACCTCTTTCAAAACATCTGGGTTGCTTTTTTCGACTTAATAAGGAATTTCTTTTTTTTTTTATAATTTGTGTGTGTGTGGGGGGGGGGGGTGCGGGGTTTTAAGTCAAACAAAGCTTCGATAATTTACTTTATAAAATTACGTAGACTTACTGTCACGAGCATCCAACTCTTCCATTATAGTAGCGTCTTCTATCTGGTCTTCAATCTGTAGCAGTTGTGATCCATCGAATTTTTCACATTCTATCTGAAAGTGAACCAGAATAAACTGACCACCGTCGTTAATGTTAGTCAATGCATAAGGACTGTTTGATGCGTTATTAGAGGAGTGATAGATTCCACCAAGTGCCCAGGGTTTGTGACTTGCTCCAGTCACATACAAGAGCTCCCTCAAGCGACAAAACGACAACTGGGTTCCTAGACAGACAGACAGATAGATAGATAGATAGATAGATAGATAGATAGATAGATAGATAGATAGATAGATAGATAGATAGATAGATAGATAGATAGATAGATAGATAGATAGATAGATAGATAGATAGATAGATAGATAGATAGATAGATAGATAGATAGATAGATAGATAGATAGATAGATAGATAGATAGATAGATAGATAGATAGATAGATAGATAGAACTAACGAACGAACGAACTTTATTTTCAAAGGGTTACAAATTGGGCACGCAGGCCCGTCTTACATTCGGCCCTTCCAGTCAACCATCTTTCGCACAGCAGTTGTATTTTTACTAATAAAGCATGTTATGATCAAATGATAATATGCATATTATGAATATTATAAAAGAACACAAAAGCATGAGTTGTAAAGTGCATGCAAAAACCCGCGCGTGCATACATACACCCACATACACACGATCACCCACTCACACACACATACATGCACGCAAACATTACCTACATACATATATACGTACATACAAACAAACAAACATGCAAACAGGCATACACACAGGCATACATACATACAGGCATACATTCGTAATACAGGCATACACACATACAAACATACAGTCATGCATGGAGACACTCCCACAAAGACACACAAGCTCACTTAGACAAAAATACAGACACACACACAGACTCTTACATATAAACACACACAGAAAAACACACAGCACACATATTTACATTCGTGCTCACACACTTAAACACACACCACACACACACACGCAGACAAACATGCAGACACCTACATACAGCCACATAGACACACACGCAGTCAAACACACACACACAAATACAAACAGGCAGACAAACACAATCTGACACCCACACAGACAAACACGCAGAAATGCATACACATACAAACACATAGAAATACACACGCAGACACATATATTCAGCACGCACAGACATATACTCTGACATGCAGACACATACAGACAACAAAGGGACACACACAATACACACAGAGAAACACACATAGACATACACAGACAGACACATACACTCACGCAGACAGACATACAGACACCCACACACAAAGATACATACATACAGCCTCGTAGACACACCCGCAGACAAAACACACAAACATACACAGGCAAACATGCAGACGAACACATACAAGGACACACACAGACACAAACGAACGAAGATATACACACAGTCACATGAAAATATGCAAAAAAACACCGAGACACACACACATGCAGACAAACACAGAGACACACACACAGACACATATACACAGCTACATGGATCCATTTGCACGCAGACACACATACACAGCAAAGAGGCACACTTAAACACACAGAAACACACACAGACCAATTCATACTGAAACATACATGTGGACATACGCGCGATCACACATACACAAGGACGCAGACGCATACGTTCGCAGACACACACGCAGATACACATGCAGACAAACAACATACTCAGAATCATATTTATATAAACACGCCTACACATACATACATATCACACACGCGCGCGCGCAAACATACATATCATACACTTTGTTTAATAATAAATTGATAATGCAATATGGGTTACATTACATTCAAGGTGGCATATAATCGCTTGTAAGTATAAATTGAAAAAGTTTACGGTTAAATGAATAGGGACTTTTAGAATTTTTCAGGTCTAGTGGAAGTTGGTTCCACAAATGAGCAGCGGAGTACGCTAAACTTGTTTTATATAAATCTATTCTAGGCTTAGGTAAATTTAATAAATTTAGTCGCTTGCTATTTATAGGATTTGATTTAATTAATCGGAAAAGGTAGTTTGGAGTATTTTGAGATAAAATTTTATGAATAAATTTTGCCTTGTTAAAAATTAAACGTTTTCTAAATGGCAATAGTCTTAGATGGTTATAGAGATTATTTTTTACAATTTGTTCATTATCTGAAACCAGGCGTAAAGCACGGTTTTGAAGAGACCTTAGTCTTTTAACATTGGATTTGGCGCAACCATCCCAAACTGTGGAACAATAGTCGACATGTGTTTGGATGTAAGACGCGTAAAATACTTTTCTTGCATCTTCGTCTAGAAAGTACTTAATTTTTGCAAGCTGATAAACTTTTTGTGCTATTTTCTTAGTTATGACAGAAACATGAGAATTCCAGGTTAAATGGTTGTCAATTGTAAGGCCTAAAGTTTTGTGTTCCGTTACATTAACAATAGGTAATTTATCAATGTAGAGCTCGAGTGTCGGCTTGTGCAGTACTAATGTTTGCAACTTTTGTCTGGTTGTTATAAGCATAGACTTTGTTTTATTTATGTTAATTTGCATGCTGTTGCTCCATTTACAAAGATTGTGTACTTCTTTCTGTAAAGATCTTACTAACTCATTACAAGTATATATTGTACAGTCATCAGCAAATAAATCGCATGTTATACTAAGATGTAATGGAAGGTCGTTAATATACGTGGCAAATAGTAGTGGACCTAGAATCGACCCTTGTGGCACGCCTATATTTAACTGAGTGGATTTTGACAGGCGGTTGTTGAAGGATACTACTTGCTGTCTATCAGATAAAAATGACCGCATTATTTCGACTAAATTATCGTTAGTTTTTAATATTTTTAATTTATTAATTAGAATGTCATGATCAACCATATCGAAGGCTTTCTTAAAATCTACAAAAACTGCACCGCAAATGTTGCCTTTGTTGATGTTAAGGTGCCAGTTGTCTGTCATTTTTGTCATCGCAGTATGGCAAGAGTGCATAGGCCTGAACCCTGATTGGCTATCAACTATCAGATTGTTGTTATTTAAATGCTGAAACGTTATTTTATGTATGTGTTTCTCCAATGGTTTGGATAGCGAGGACAGTAGAGAAATGGGTCTATAACTGCCAAGAGAACTGTTGTCAGCTGAGCCAGGTTTGAGTAGTGGATACACTTTGGCAATTTTAAATGCTGATGGAAAGTAGTTCTTCGAAAGGCACTGATTATATATGAATGTTAGGGAGTCACTAATGACTGGTGCAGCACATCGAAGAATTCGATTACTGATTCCATCTATGCCAGAGGAGTTTGCTTGAGGTTGGAGAGATATTTATACACTTCAGCAACAGACAGAAGTGAGATCTCTGGAGAAATAATCGTGGTGCATTTTTTCCTCACAGAATGATGCTAATAGGCTTAAGTCACACTGTCAATCTGGTATTGATGACTTTAAATACTTAATTTCTGATTTGAAGAAGGAACTGAACGTTTCACGTGTTAGCGAATTAGGTATTGCCTGATCTGAACAATGTTTCTTATTGGTTAGCGTATTAATAGCCTTCCAGATATCGGCACTGTTTGTTTTATCTTTAATTAATTTATTAAAGTGGTCTTTCTTCACTTTACGAATTTCATATTGCACTTTATTTCTTAATTCGCGATAAGCAGTAAAGTTTTTATTTTTATGTGCCCTATCCCGCTCTCTCATAATTTCTAGAACTGCACGAGTTATCCACGGTGATTTAGTTTGGCTTTTTACTCTAACTTCCTTAACTGGTACATGTTTATCAAAAACACCGTAGACTGTCTTAGTCCAGTAGGCTATAGCGTCGTCAGGTTCAGGAAGTTGATAAACATGATCGAGCTGTACATTTTGCAAGTCTCGTAAAAATAAATCCGGATTAAAGGTTTTGAAACATCTAAATTTAATAGTCAAATGCTTATTTTTAGGAGCTCTAAATTTACCTTTTGACCAGGTAAGGCATACGGGATAATGGTCGCTGACTGCACTAGCAGGAACAGTACATTCAATAATATTTGTTGGACAAGACACATAGATGTGATCGAGTATGGTTGAGGTGGTTTCTGTCACTCTCGTGGGCCGGTTGGTTAGTTGTTTAGAGTTATAGGATAGGATGATATCTCGCCATGTTTGGTTTAGTTTCTTTGCATCAACGTTGAAATCTCCCAGAAGAATAATTTCTTTTCCTAAACTAAAAACTCAATCCAGCATAGAAGTGAAGTCGTCATACCAATTGTTACCTGCACACGGATTTCGATACAGGTAACCAATGAAAAGCGATTGCTGGTTTGACGGCTTGACTTCCAGCCAGACACACTCTACTTCTAAGGATCCTAGGTCATTTCTTTGGTAATAATTGATACAATTTGAGATATAAACAGTTATACCTGTTTCTAGTTTTTTCACTGCGTCTTTGTGAATAACGTTGAACCCATTGATTTTAATTTTATTATTAGTAATTTTATTTTTTAGCCGACTTTCAGTAATTCCAAATACATGAAACTGGCTGCTAATCCTAATTGATAGCTCAGGTAGTTTGCCTAACAAATGATAAATGTTTAGGTGACCTATTCAGAGGCCACTTTTGTTTAACCACTGATTACGACTGGCTGACATTGTATTTGGTATAAGGGAATTTATATTTCTTGGCACTGAGTTTTTTTTCAAGATGTACTCACTGGGTTGTACTGGCATGTGATTGGGTAGGGTACTGTCTCTGCTGGAGTGACATCATGAAAGCCTGATGCAGAGCTGCAGGATTAAACTGCATGAGATGCTCGACATCTCGATTC